>CM050448.1:50323334-50445424 GCA_027563935.2 Costus lasius
AACTAAGGATTTGTTCTTGGTCTATGGGGGATAGGAAGAGCTCAGTATGCAGGGCTATACTGACGCATCGTTCCAGTCTGACCCTGACGACTTTAGATCGCAGGCCGGCTATGTGTTCAAGATAAATGGAGGCGCTGTATGTTGGAAGAGCTTCAAGCAATCCACCATAGCAGATTCTACAACCGAAGCTGAGTATGTGGCTGCTTCTGAGGCAGCCAAGGAAGTTGTTTGGATAAGGAAGTTCTTATGTGATCTTCAAGTGGTACCTAGTGCAATGGATCCCATTGAACTCTACTGTGACAACAATGGAGCAATTGCACAAGCCAAGGAACCACGGTCTCATCAAAGATCCAAACACATACTCAGAAGATTTCACCTGATCAGAGAGATCAGTGACAGAGGTGATGTCAAGATTAGCAGAGTAGACACAGAGAACAATCTGGTAGACCCATTGACCAAGGCTTTGGCGCAGCAGAAGCATGATGGTCACGCTAGAGATATGGGGTTGAGATTCCTCAACTTCTAGGTCTTAGTGCAAGTGGGAGATTGTTGGTGTATATGCCCTAGGACCTAGTTTTGGTCAACTTATGTACTACTTGACATTGATATTTATATATCATTCTGGCATTGTCGTTATCATTGTTTGACTACACCTGCGATTGTGTACTTACATGATAATGTCCCTGGAGACAGATTGGATCTGTGCTCAAATGATTGTCCCCAGTCAATGTACCTGAGTGGATATGGGACAGCTCTGGTACTTGAGAGACTGGTATGTGGGCTGATTAGGCACGTGGTGCTAACGCAGACACATGGGTATATCATTGGAGGATATACTGGATAGACCCGCTATGAGGCTATGACTTGGTGTCATGAGTTATCCTCATAAGTGACAGGAGATGCATTGATCCCTTGACTTGAGGTCATTGATCATTCTATATGGTTAGGGACTTACTTTGATACAACCTAACACCTTGCCGTAGTTGGGAGGTCATAACGGCTGTTATTGAGCATGTCACGACCCATATGAGAAGATCAATGGACAGACATAGGATTTGCCCCTTCCCTAGGGAAGTATGATATCCATGGAGCTCCATTATGGTTCTATGACTGAGAGTGTATGGCCATACCCAGGTGAGAACCTGTTTTAGTCATAGCCATGTGATTGGATGAAAACAAGTGGTGACACACTTGTCCAATCGGATATCAGTACGGTAAAGAGACTGTAATGCATCTATACCTAGTTGCGATGATGGGGATGTCGATGTCGATATCCATTCCAACGACCTGGGTAGCAGCGATGCACTGCTAGGTGCCACTCACTGCTTGTGATGACCTCTGGTCAGCACTGCCAGCGTCAGAGGAACCTACAGGGTCGCACACCTTGATACTTGAGTTCTCGTATTGATCGGGAAGCCTTATGATCAAGTTATTGGATAACTCGGATCTAATTGGGAGATTTCATCAGCACCAATGGGCCTGATGAGATGGAAGAATGTTATTGGAGCCAAACTTCATTTTTGGCAGGTTGACCCGTATTTGACCATGGTTGGTCACATTTGGATTAGGGTTGCATTGGATTGGATCCAAGTGCTTAATCAACCCATGTAATGAAGTTTGGGCTAGCTCATTATCCAATCAGGCCCAATGAAAAGTTCTCATGAAGAGATGAGAGGCTAAAAGGGTATAATGGGGAGAAACATGAACCATTAAGTGCCTAGGGGCATAATGGGGTCATGTTGGCGCCTTTGCTTCATTATGGAAGTAAAGGGCGCCTCCCCCTCTCTTGCTAGGATGGAATGAATGCCTCTATGGCATGGCTTGAGGCGCAAGACAAGGCCTTGGCGCACAAGGAAAGGCGTGGGAACAAAAGGAAAGGTTGAATGAGAATTATGGAAATGTCTTGGAGACTTTCCTTGTCTCAAACCTCCTCATCCTAGCCCTACACTTGTCATGATCCTAGCCATTACCCTAACCACCTCTTGCCCTATAAATGTGACCCTAGTCACCCCCTCTTGTAAGTAATCAATCCTTGAAGGCGTGAACACAAGGAGAGGGGCGAGTGCTTGGAGCAAGGGCGCATCTTCCATAACCGCAAGCCTCTTCCTTTCCTCTTGGCGCAAAGAGATCTAGGGCTTGGTGGCTTGGGTAGTTCTCCCTCTTCACTTGGCGCATCTTTTCTCTAGGTGGCGCAAGAGAAATAAAACATCTTCCTAAGGCTTGGATCTTCTTCCCGAGGCTAGCACCGGGCGTGGAAGAAGAGAACTCAAGAGATCCGTGTGTGTAAGACTGCAGAGGGCGCACACTTGGACGCCTACATCGGCATCGCTCCATATTGATCCTAAGGTACTTACTATTGGGAAACCCCGGGGACATTTTACAATTTTTCAGAGACACATACATACATTGCACAGCGGAAGAATGTCCCCGAAACAGGTCCGTCCCAAAAACCCAGTGAAGATCGCATGCAAGGGGGTCGACACGATGAGTTAGAAAATACCTCAGAGCAAGATGAGGTCGATGTCGTGATAGGCGCCCAACTGTGCGCCCTCTGCAGTCTCACACACACGGATGCCTCGAGTCCTCTTCTTCCACGCCCGGTGCTAGCCTCGGGAAGAAGATCCAAGCCTTAGGGAGATGCTCCAACCACCTTGCGCCACCAAGAGAGAAAGATGCGCCAAGTGGTAAGGAAGGAGAAGCTTGCGGCCACTTGATGGAAGAGGAAGAGATTGCGCCAATGCTCCTTGCTCTCGCTCCCTTCTTAAGTTCACGCCTCCAAGGATGAATCATATAAGAGGGGGCGGCTAGGGTCACATATATAGGGCAAGAGGCGATTAGGGCAAGGGCTAGGATCATGACAAGTGTAGGGCTAGGATGAGGAGGTTTTATGCAAGGAAAGTCTCCAAGACTTTACCATAAACTTCATTCAACCTTTCCATAATTGCCCAAGTACCATATCAGCCCAAGACATGCCTTAAAGGCATTCATACCATCAAGGGAGAAGGGCTAGGCGCAAATTGCTTCCTTAATGAAGCAATTTTGCCACCCTAATCCCATTATGCCCCTTAGGCGCCAATGGGGTTGGGTTTCTCCCCATTATACCCTTTTAGCCTCTCTTCTCTTCATGAGAACTTGTTATTGGGCTTCATTGGATAATGAGCTAGCCCAAACTTCATCCTATGGGTTGATTAAGCATTTGGATCCAATCCAATGCAACCCTAATCCAAGTGTGACCAACCATGGTCAAATACGGGTCAACCTGCCAAAAATGAAGTTTGGCTCCAATAACATTCTTCCATCTCATCAGGCCCATTGGTGCTGATGAAATCTCCCAATTAGATCCGAGTTATCCAATAACTTGATCATAAGGCTTCTCGATCAATACGAGAACTCAAGTATCAAGGTGTGCGACCCTGTAGGTTCTTCTGACGCTGGCAGTGCTGACCAAAGGTCACCACGAGCAGTGAGTGGCACCTAGCAGTGCATCGCTGCTACCCAGGTCATTGGAATGGATATCGACATCGACATCCCCATCATCGCAACTAGGTACAGATGCATTACAGTCTCTTTGCCGGACTGATATCCGATTGGACAAGTGTGTCACCACTTGTTTTCACCCAATCACATGGCTATGACTAAAACAAGTTCTTACCTGGGTATGGCCATACACTCTCAGTCATAGAACCATAGAGGAGCTCCATGGATATCATACTTCCCTAAGGAAGGGGCAAATCCTATGTCTGTCCATTGACCTTCTCATATGGATCGTGACATGCTCAATGACAACCGTTATGACCTCCCAACTACGGCGAGGTGTTAGGTTGTATCAAAGCAAGTCCCTAACCATATAGAATGATCAATGACCTCAAGTCAAGGGATCAATGCATCTCCTGTCACTTGTGAGGATAACTTATGACACCAAGTCATAGCCTCACAGCGGGTCTTTCCAGTATATCCTCCAATGATATACCCATGTGTCTACGTTAGCACCACGTACCTAACCAGCTCACATACCAGTCTCACAAGTACCATAGCTGTCCCATATCCACTAAGGTACATCGACTGGGGACAATAGTTTGAGCACAGATCCAATCTATCTCCAGGGACATTATCATGTCAGTACATGTGCGCAGATGTAAACAAACATTGATAATGACAATGCCAGAATGATATATATAAATATCAAAGTCAAGTAGTACATAAGTGGACCAAAGCTAGGTCCTAGGGCATATACACCAACAATCTCCCACTTGCACTAAGACCTAGAGGTTGAGAAATCTTAACCCCATATCTCTAGCGTGACCATCATGCTTCTGCTGCGCCAAAGCCTTGGTCAATGGGTCTGCCAGATTGTTCTCTGTGTCAACTCTGCTAATCTTGACATCACCTCTTTCAATGATCTCTCTGATCAGGTGAAATCTTCTGAGTATGTGTTTGGATCTTTGATGAGACCGTGGTTCCTTGGCTTGTGCAATTGCTCCATTGTTGTCACAATAGAGTTCAATGGGATCCACTGCACTAGGAACCACCTGAAGATCAGATATGAACTTCCTTATCCAAACGGCTTCCTTGGCTGCCTCAGAAGCGGCCACATATGAAGGAACCCCTAAATGAAGGGGGCAAAAACCCTAAGCATGGCGCAAATGAAATGTATGCAAGCGGAAGCAAGGGTTTGAAGAACCGTTGCATGCCATATATTCAACTATCATGGATTGATAAGAAGAAGGGGAGATCCATACCAATGCCATAGGCTTGGAAATCGGCTTGGATGAAGAGAACAAGTTAGGTCTCCTCCACAAGTCCACACACAAGATGAGGGATGGCTGCCCTTTAGGATCTTCCTTGTGCTAGCAAGAGATCCCCTTTCGGTCCTTGTCGTGTGGGATGATGAGATGTCCCTTTTCGAGAGCTTCTCTTGGATGATCCCGCCTCTCTTCGTCAACCACACCAACGAAAGAGCTAGGCGTTGAAAAGAAAACCCTCAACGCATAAGCGTTTTAGCATTGAAGCAAAACCGGCCTTGATGACTTTCCATAAATGGAAGTCAATCAAGCCATGCGTTCAATCCAACCCAAAACGCATATGGCTTTGAACCAAGCGTTCACCCTTGTGAACCGGTTCAAGCCAAATCATCCAATCGGCTTTGGTTCATTAAACCAAACCAAAATAGCTCAAGCCATTTGGTCTAGACCAAATCGAACCCCAAGGCTCATGATCTAACCATTCATCTCCTGATGCCCCTGATCTTTCCGATCTAGCATCACCTCTCTCGATCGAAGCTTACCGATCTCAAGCCCTAATCAATCAAACATGATCAGACCAGATCTCACTTACAATCAGAGATTAAATCCCTTTAATCTGAACTCAAAGAATCCAGTCCACACGATCTGACTCAAGTAAGCCATATCATCAAATTGTGCGACCCTGAGGGTTTCCCTTAAATGTCGGTAACGATAACTTACGTTATCACGATCAGTGAGGGGTATCTAGCAACACATCACTGTCTCCCGATATAAAGGAAAGAGTCTTCCAAGACTACTCCCAAACCATTGCACAAGTGTGACTCCATTCACAAGGCATACATATGTCCTTTGCCACTGGATGTTCTTATTGGACAAGCGGGTCAAGCTTGTAACTCCAATACGATGAGCATGATTAGATCAGATGCCCATAGTCATCTGGGTATGGCCATACACTATCTCAATCATCTCATATAGGGGGCCCATTAGAACATCACACTCCTTAAACAAGGAGACGGCAATCCTGTGTCTATCACTAGTGCCCTAACCTGATTCAAGCCCACCATCCAAGATAGTCTATAATCATTATGTTTCAAATGATATTGAACTACCTCAAGACAATGACAATCATCATTTAGAAACACAAGCGATCTCAAGTCAGAGGACATGTGCCACTTGCTGCTTACAAGGATCATTCACATTGTGACAAGCAATGGAATATCCCAGTAGGGTCTGTCCAGTACATCCAATGTACCCATGAGTCTACATCTTATTTCATGCTCGAAGCATCCTATAAGATCAGCACTCATATTAGTCTCAATCATATCAAGGCTGTCTCATGTTCACCAAGATATCTCGACTAAGGACTTAGAGCCTGTCAACCTAGCTGAACAGCTTTGAGACATTATCCAGAAGTACACTTATTACAGCAGACAAGGTAACAACCTGAATAATAACCATGCCTTTTATAAACTTACCAGTTTATTACATGATACACTTTATAATCCCAAGGCCTCAAACATTAGCCTTAAGGGCATACCCCAACAATCTCCCACTTGCACTTAATCTAATGGTTGAGAAATCTCAAACCCATATTATTACAGTGCTTTTCATGCTTCTGCTGCGCCAGAGGCTTGGTAAGCGGGTCTGCCAGATTGTCATCTGTATGAACCTTGCATATTTTGATCTCGCCTCGATCAATGATCTCCCGGATCAAGTGAAACCGTCTCTGTATGTGCTTGGACTTCTGGTGCGACCGTGGTTCCTTTGCTTGTGCAATTGCTCCAGTGTTATCACAGAAGATAACCAAAGGATCGGCACTCGAAGGAACGACACCAAGTTCTCTCACGAACTTACGAATCCACACTGCCTCCTTGGATGCTTCCGAGGCTGCAACATACTCCGCTTCTGTTGTGGAATCAGCAACAGTTGACTGTTTGAAACTCTTCCACACCACTGCTCCACCATTCAAGCTGAAAACATAGCCTGATTGCGATCGGAAATCATCCTGGTCCGACTGGAACGAAGCATCAGTATATCCCTCTATACTGAGTTCTTCCTGACCACCATATATCAAGAACATATCTTTGGTCCTCCGCAGATATTTTAAGATGTTCTTGACCGCAATCCAGTGCGCCAAACCTGGATTACTTTGGAATCGACTGGTCACGCTTAACCCGTAAGCGACGTCTGGGCGAGTACACAACATCGCATACATAATGGACCCAATAGCCGAAGCATAAGGTGTATTGTCCATTTCATCTTTCTCAGTCTGTGTTTGTGGACACTGACTCTTCGAAAGATTCAGACCATGTCTGACTGGAAGATATCCACGTTTAGAATTCTCTAAATGGAATCTCTCCAGGACCTTATCGATGTAAGTACTCTGGCACAACCCGAGAAGCCTCTTAGATCTATCCCGGTAGATCTTCACACCTAATACATAGGCTGCTTCTCCTAGATCTTTCATCTGGAAACATTTTCCTAACCATGCCTTAACAGCATGCAGTTCAGGAATATCATTTCCAATGATCAAGATATCATCGACGTAGAGGATTAGGAATGTAATTACGCTCCCACTAAACCTCTTATATACACACGGGTCATCCTCGTTCTTGATGAAACCAAACTCAGAGATTGATTCATCAAAACGAATATTCCAGCTTCTTGATGCTTGTTTAAGTCCATAAATGGACTTCTTTAACTTGCATATTTTATGACGATCTGATGGATTAGTGAAACCTTCCGGTTGTGTCATATACACATCCTCATCCAGATTTCCATTAAGGAAAGCTGTCTTCACATCCATCTGCCAGATCTCATAGTCGTAATATGCTGCTATCGCGAAAAGAATCCGAATAGACTTAAACATGGCTACAGGTGAGAAAGTTTCATCATAATCTATCCCGTAGATTTGTTTGAAACCTTTCGCAACTAGCCTGCCTTTATAGGTAACCACGTTACCATCCATGTCAATCTTCTTCTTGAAGATCCATTTACAGCCTATAGGGATTACACCCGGAGGCGGATCAACCAAATCCCAGACTTGGTTATCTGACATGGAGTCCATCTCGGCTCGCATAGCGTCAAGCCATCTAGCTGACTCCGGTCCACTGACCGCATCCGCATAAGTTAGGGGTTCATCATTATTAATGATGTAGACTCCGTCATAGCGCTCAGGCTGTCGACGGATCCTACCCGATCTTCGCGGTTCCCGTGATATCTGAGCCTCAGGTTGTTCAGTAACCTGATCTACCAGCTCAGGCACATCCAACTCTGCTTGACTACTTTGTCCTTCCTCTGGATTCTCATCCAGCTTTATTTCTCTCCCACTGGCCTCTTGCAGAAGAAACTCCTTCTCAAGAAATATGGCCGTCCGAGCAACAAATACCTTGTTCTCTTTGGGATCGTAGAAATAATAACCCTTAGTTTCCTTAGGGTAACCGACAAAGATACATTTGTCAGATCTGCTCTCTAGTTTCCCAGAGGCGAGCTTTTTGACATAAGCCTCGCAACCCCAGATCCTGATAAATGTCAAGCTAGGCTGTTTCCCATACCATAACTCATATGGTGTCTTTGAAACTGCCTTGGATGGCACTCGGTTTAGTACCTTTGCAGCTGTTTCCAGTGCAAAACCCCAAAAGGAATATGGAAGAGTAGCCTGACTCATCATAGAACGAACCATGTCTAGTAACGTTCTATTTCTCCTCTCGGACACACCATTCCATTGCGGTGTTCCTGGCGGAGTGAGCTGTGAGATAATCCCACACTCCTTCAGATAGTCAGTAAACGCATGACTCAGGTATTCTCCACCTCGATCAGAACGAAGTGCTTTGATATTTCGGCCTAGCTGATTTTGTACTTCATTTTTGAACTCTTTGAACTTGTCAAAAGATTCACTTTTATGTCTCATCAAATAGACATACCCATACCTACTGAAATCATCAGTAAAGGTAATGAAGTACTGATAGCCACCTCTGGCATGTTTACTAAAAGGCCCACACACATCACTGTGTATAAGGTCCAGTAAACCTGAAGTCCTTTGACCTTTATTAGAAAAAGGAGACTTCGTCATTTTACCCATCAAACAAGCTTTGCATGTATCAATCTCCTCACAGGAGAATGATCCCAGCAGTCCATGTTCATGCAACCGCTTAATGCGCTTCTCATTTATATGGCCTAAACGACTATGCCATAGCAAGGTGCTGTCATCAGCATACTTGGCTTTCTTATTATCAATGTTTTGTATAGAATTTTCCATGTCCAACATGTATAACCCATTGTTAATTGAACCAGTTGCATACACAATATTATCAAAAGAAAGTACACACTTTGAAATCTTGCATTCAAAGGCAAATCCTTTCCTGACAAGAGCAGGAATAGAGATAATATTCTTGGTAATACTGGGTACAAAATAACAATTGTTTAATTCTAATACAATGCCAGATGGTAAGGAAATGAAATAGTCTCCTACAGCAACAGCAGCAACCCGTGCCCCGTTTCCAACGCGTAGGTCTACCTCATGCTGTCCCACCTGCCTTCTTCTCTTGAGTTCCTGCACATTTGAACAAATGTGAACTCCACATGCAGTGTCCAACACCCATGAAATAGAAGAAGAAGATAACATGACCTCAGTCACATATATACCTGAGCCAGAAGCGATGCTTCCCCTCTTATCTCCTTGGAGCGCTTTACAGTCCTTTTTCCAGTGACCCAGCTGGCCACAGTGGAAACACCTGTTGTCCTTCGACCGCTTAACCTTCTGTTTCAGGGCCTTGCTGTAATTCTTGACAGGGGCCTTGCCCTTCTTCCCCTTCTTCTTGTTCCTGGAAGGAACCATCAAGATAGAGGTTGAAGGCTTACCCTTCAGAGTTTCCTCAGTTGTCAAGAGCATATTCAGCAGCTCTGCCGGCGTACAATCGATCTTGTTCATATTAAAGTTAATAATGAACGCATCGAAAGAGGGCGGAAGAGACTGCAGAATAATGTCCACAGCAAGCTCCTGGTTGACGGTATGCCCCAGTTTCTCTAGAGCCTCCTTGTGCCCAATCATCTTGAGCACGTGAGCTCCCACCGGGCTCCCCTCAGCCAGTTTGCTCTGAAAGAAGAGCTTCGTCAGATTATAGCGTTCAGTCCTCGCCTGTGCAGCATACAGCATCTTGAGGTTCGCTATAATTTCTATAGCCGACATATCCTCATGCTGACGCTGCAGCGGTGGCGTCATAGACGCAAGCATCAGGCAAGCGACATCAATGCTATCATTGACGTGCTTTTCGTAGGCATCCCGAACCGCCCTTGCGGCGTTCGGAGCGGGCTGCGGCGGTATCGCCGTCTCGAGGACATACAGTTTCCTCTCTGCCTTAAGAACGATCTTAAGGTGTCCGAACCAGTCAGAGAAGTTCGGCCCAGCAAACTTCTCCCTTTCCAGTAGGGATCGCACATTGAAGCTCATGGTGTTCGTTGCTGCAGGAATCTACAACAAGCAAGAACAGCAAGGTCAGTATCAATGTTTCAGAATCAATCCAGGACTTAAGAAAGATTCTTTTTCTCACTATTTTGTCTGACTGAAAAATCCAGTAAACAGTCCGAAAGAGTAACACTCTTTTAGTGAGATGGGATCCAGATTTCATACTTGGTCTCCGCGTCCCGCTCAGGCGAGATAAGATGCACAGAGATGACAAGCACTAATTTCTGGTAGGCTGTCCCAGCCAATCGCCAACCCGTGCGATTCCCCTTCATCTTGGCAATCCAGCAGACTGTGCCAACTGAGTTGGTACAACACAGTCTCTGATCCCAGAGATGGCTGCCTCCATGTGCTACCATATGCGCCACATATGTAGCCTACATGGTCAAGCTGACCCGACCTACTCCCTGGACCACCACGTGCTATGCTGAGCAACGAGAGGGGATAAATCCCAACTCTGTAACACGCAGGTGTAATCCAGCACCGTCTGAAGATAGATGGACGTGCCCACTGAGTGGGTTCAACACGGCTCCAACGATAATCAGAAAGGTGAGGTTTCGCGTCAGAAGGCTTATCGAGCTTGATATGTTAGCGTTGGATTTTAACGGTCTTTTATCTTCTTACTATCAGGCATATCCTATGGCTATAGCAGAAGATAAACTTAAACATGCAATTCTAATTATTAGCAATAAGTAGAAAGCATGATCTTATGTGGTAAAAGCCCATGAACCCTAGTAAGACCTTAATTTACTTAAGTCTTCACTTGAGCTCCTTGGCATCTCATCTGGTCCAACCTAGGGCCCTAGCGCCAAGAGCACCTCAGGTGCGCCACCAGCTGAATGCCCCTGTGGGATGTGTGCATTTGTACTCTTGTCTAATCAAATACATTTGATCTATCTAGACAAGTTTGACTCACAGGTCAATTATACAATATCTAAATTAAAAATGTGATTCGCAGATCACAAATTAATTTACAAAATTGAATCCAGGCACGCAGGCCCCAGCACAGCACACATTTAACATGGGCAGCCCACATAAGACTAAATAGACAATCATCATGGCATCAATCAACATGTGATCCAATCATTTTGAAATTAAAAGTTTTGAAAACCCCATGGCATCAATTTTAATTTCCTTAGGTGTCCTACAACCTTACAATGGTCCATTGATAGGGATCCACTCATCCATCTAGTCAGATCCTTTGCCCTTGCATGCACCGAGTCCTAACTGACTCGAGTTGACCTAATGGTCAACCATGCATGCGCCAAGGGCTGAACCACCCTCATGAGTTTTTGGCAAGCGGGTGTGACCCCGGGCCTAACTCAAGTGTGTTCAGTAGTTGTCTCAACCAGACCTCGCTACACACCTTTGATGCAGTTAACCTATAGCCACCTTGTGCTTGCGCACAGGTGCTATCTGGTCAACCCATCTAGGCTGTCAGATGGTCTGATCAGACTAATGGATCTAACCTAGAGGTGACTTCAACCCCATCAACCCATCTAAGGGTTTATGGTAGGTGCCACTTAGGTCTAGTGAGGCGCGCAAGAGTTTTGTTTTGTCAAAAACAATATGTAAGAAGCGCCAATTAAACATGCGCCAACAATTACATTTGTAGAGTCCCCTTCAAGGGGGAGCGCAACTTTGTAGAGTCCCCTTCAAGGGGGAGCGCAACTTTGACAACAACAAACAACAAGCACCTATACATGCGGCTAAGAACAACAAACATCATGAATCTTTTATGAACTTGCGCATGTAACCAACCCTAGATCTAAGCATAACATGGATCACAACAGCAAACATAATAGCATGCAATGAGCCAAGCTTTGATACCAATTGAAGGAACCCCTAAATGAAGGGGGCAAAAACCCTAAGCATGGCGCAAATGAAATGTATGCAAGCGGAAGCAAGGGTTTGAAGAACCGTTGCATGCCATATATTCAACTATCATGGATTGATAAGAAGAAGGGGAGATCCATACCAATGCCATAGGCTTGGAAATCGGCTTGGATGAAGAGAACAAGTTAGGTCTCCTCCACAAGTCCACACACAAGATGAGGGATGGCTGCCCTTTAGGATCTTCCTTGTGCTAGCAAGAGATCCCCTTTCGGTCCTTGTCGTGTGGGATGATGAGATGTCCCTTTTCGAGAGCTTCTCTTGGATGATCCCGCCTCTCTTCGTCAACCACACCAACGAAAGAGCTAGGCGTTGAAAAGAAAACCCTCAACGCATAAGCGTTTTAGCATTGAAGCAAAACCGGCCTTGATGACTTTCCATAAATGGAAGTCAATCAAGCCATGCGTTCAATCCAACCCAAAACGCATATGGCTTTGAACCAAGCGTTCACCCTTGTGAACCGGTTCAAGCCAAATCATCCAATCGGCTTTGGTTCATTAAACCAAACCAAAATAGCTCAAGCCATTTGGTCTAGACCAAATCGAACCCCAAGGCTCATGATCTAACCATTCATCTCCTGATGCCCCTGATCTTTCCGATCTAGCATCACCTCTCTCGATCGAAGCTTACCGATCTCAAGCCCTAATCAATCAAACATGATCAGACCAGATCTCACTTACAATCAGAGATTAAATCCCTTTAATCTGAACTCAAAGAATCCAGTCCACACGATCTGACTCAAGTAAGCCATATCATCAAATTGTGCGACCCTGAGGGTTTCCCTTAAATGTCGGTAACGATAACTTACGTTATCACGATCAGTGAGGGGTATCTAGCAACACATCACTGTCTCCCGATATAAAGGAAAGAGTCTTCCAAGACTACTCCCAAACCATTGCACAAGTGTGACTCCATTCACAAGGCATACATATGTCCTTTGCCACTGGATGTTCTTATTGGACAAGCGGGTCAAGCTTGTAACTCCAATACGATGAGCATGATTAGATCAGATGCCCATAGTCATCTGGGTATGGCCATACACTATCTCAATCATCTCATATAGGGGGCCCATTAGAACATCACACTCCTTAAACAAGGAGACGGCAATCCTGTGTCTATCACTAGTGCCCTAACCTGATTCAAGCCCACCATCCAAGATAGTCTATAATCATTATGTTTCAAATGATATTGAACTACCTCAAGACAATGACAATCATCATTTAGAAACACAAGCGATCTCAAGTCAGAGGACATGTGCCACTTGCTGCTTACAAGGATCATTCACATTGTGACAAGCAATGGAATATCCCAGTAGGGTCTGTCCAGTACATCCAATGTACCCATGAGTCTACATCTTATTTCATGCTCGAAGCATCCTATAAGATCAGCACTCATATTAGTCTCAATCATATCAAGGCTGTCTCATGTTCACCAAGATATCTCGACTAAGGACTTAGAGCCTGTCAGCCTAGCTGAACAGCTTTGAGACATTATCCAGAAGTACACTTATTACAGCAGACAAGGTAACAACCTGAATAATAACCATGCCTTTTATAAACTTACCAGTTTATTACATGATACACTTTATAATCCCAAGGCCTCAAACATTAGCCTTAAGGGCATACCCCAACACATACTCTGCCTCGGTTGTAGAATCTGCTATGGTGGATTGCTTGAAGCTCTTCCAGCATACAGCGCCTCCATTTATCTTGAACACATAGCCGGCCTGCGATCTAAAGTCGTTAGGGTCAGACTGGAATGATGCATCAGTATAGCCCTGCATACTGAGCTCTTCCTGTCCCCCATAGACCAAGAACAAATCCTTAGTTCTCCTCAGATACTTTAGGATGTTCTTTACAGCCACCCAGTGCTGCAGACCTGGATTGGATTGGTATCGGCTGGTTATGCTTACAGCATATGCCACGTCTGGTCTAGTACACAACATTGCATACATGATCGATCCTACTGCTGAAGCATAAGAAATTCGACTCATGTCATCCCGCTCAGCCTGTGTTGTAGGACACTGGCTCTTTGAGAGAGTAAGGCCATGTCTTACTGGAAGGTATCCTTTCTTGGATTGCTCCAAGTTAAACCTCTCCAGGACCTTATCAATGTAGGTACTCTGACTAAGGGCCAGGAGCCTCTTGGATCTTTCTCGGTAGATCCTCACGCCTAGAATATAGGCGGCCTCCCCTAAGTCTTTCATCTCAAAACACTTCCCCAACCATGTCTTCACAGCTTGAAGACTAGGGATGTCATTTCCGATGAGCAGTATGTCATCGACATACAAGACCAGAAAAATCACCAAGCTCCCACTGAATTTTCTATATACACAGGCGTCATCTTCGCTTTTGATAAAGCCATAATCTCTCACAGCTTCATCAAATCGAAGATTCCAACTTCGAGATGCTTGCTTTAATCCATAAATGGATCTCTTTAGCCTACAGACCTTACTAGCCTCTGCAGGATGGATGAAGCCATCAGGTTGTGTCATGTACACATCCTCAGTCAGCTTCCCGTTAAGGAACGCTGTCTTCACATCCATCTGCCATATCTCATAGTCATGATATGTAGCTATAGCAAGCAGAATCCGAATGGACTTGATCATGGCAACTGGCGAGAAGGTTTCATCATAGTCCACCCCGTGGACTTGTTTAAAACCTTTAGCCACTAGTCTACCCTTATAGGTAACTATATTGCCATCCATGTCTGTCTTCTTCTTGAAGACCCATTTACACCCTATGGGTTTTACCCCATCAGGCAGCTTAACCAAATCCCAGACTTGGTTAGCCGACATGGAATCCATCTCGGATCGCATGGCGTCAAGCCATCTCTCGGAGTCCGGTCCACTGACCGCCTCATCATAGGTTCTGGGTTCATCCTCAATGATGAAAATTCCATCGTGTTGAGTCGGCAGCGACCCGTACCTCTCAGGTGCACGACGAATCCTCCCAGACCTACGTGGGACCTGTGTCTGAGCCTCAGGTTGTATAACAACCGGTGCAGATGGCTCAGATTCCATCTCTTTGTCTTGTTGTTGCACTTGGACCTCATCCAAGTCAAACTCCCTCCCACTTACTTCTTTCATAAGAAATTTTTTCTCTAGAAAGACAGCACCCCGAGCAACAAAAACTTTGTTCTCGGTTGGGACATAGAAGTAGTATCCTTTAGTTTCCTTAGGATACCCCACAAATACACACTTATCAGATCTAGGTTCCAGCTTGCTAGAATCCTGACGTTTGACATAAGCCTCACATCCCCAGATCCTGATAAACGTGAGATTAGGGCGTCTCCCACTCCATACCTCGTATGGTATTTTGGAGACACTCTTAGATGGAACATTATTCAGTATCAGAGAAGCTGTCTCAAGTGCATGCCCCCAGAATGAGGGAGGTAGAGTTGCATGACTCATTATAGATCGAACCATATCCAATAAAGTTCGATTTCTCCTTTCAGAGACACCATTCCATTGAGGTGTTCCAGGAGGAGTGAGTTGGGATATGATCCCAGACTCTCTCAGATAGTCAAAGAACTCTCCACTCAGGTATTCTCCACCTCGATCAGATCGAAGAGCTTTAATGGATCTTCCAAGCTGGTTCTCTACTTCATTCTTGAACTCTTTGAATTTCTCAAAGGACTCAGATTTATGTCTCATTAGGTAGACATATCCATACCTACTGAAGTCATCAGTGAAGGTAATGAAGTAGTTGTACCCTCCTCTGGCTTGTTTATTGAAAGGCCCACACACATCAGTATGTATGAGATCCAATAAACCTCCTGCCCTCTCACCAATCTTGGTGAAGGGTGCTTTTGTCATTTTCCCTAATAAACAAGGTTCACAGGTATCAAATTCCTCCAAGGAACTTGAATCTAACAATCCATTTGCATGGAGTTGTTGGATGCGATTTTTGTTTATATGGGCTAATCGACTGTGCCATAGGAAAGCACCAACTGAACCACTGAGTTTGGTCGTTTTATTACTTATGTTACAGATAGAACTTTCCATATCCAAGATATACAGACCATTGCACAAAGTACCCTTCCCATAGAACATATTTGCAAATGAAAAAGAACAAGAGTTCTTATTTATTTCAAACTTAAATCCCTTCTTTGCTAAGCAAGGAATGGATACAATGTTCTTAGTAAGTGAAGGTACACAAAAGCAATTATCTAGTTCTAATAGAAGTCCAGAAGGCAAGGAGAGAGTCAAGACGCCTACAGCAACAGCAGCAACCTGTGCCCCATTTCCAACGCGTAGGTCAATCTCTCCAGGTCGCACCGATCTACTTTTCTTGAGCCCCTGCATATTTGTACAAATATGAGCTCCACATGCGGTATCCAATACCCATGACATAGAAGTAGAAAGATTGACTTCTGTAACATAGATACCTGAGCATGAAGACGAAGCCTTGCCTCTCTTCTTCTCATTCTGAAGTCGTACTATGTCCTTTATTATGTGAGGTGGTCCTCCACATGAGTAGCACTTATTATTCCTGACTCTTTCCATCTTTATTTTCAATGTTTTAGTTAAGCCTTTGGGCTTAACACATTGAATGTCTACTTTAGGAGGGTTGAGCTCAACCAATGCATCAAAGAGCTGCCTTAGACTAGAAATAATTTCAGAGGCACTCTTAGATTCATATTGCCCTCTTAGCTCGGGCGACATGTTGGTTAGCATCAATTGTGCAATCTCCAAAGTATCAGCTTGATGCTTATCATAAGCATCCTTCTCAGCTGCTGAGGCCAAGCATGAAAGTGGCTCAGGAATTGGCTTCTCAAGGACATATAGCTTCCTCTCGAGCTTGAGCACAATTCTCAAGTTCATATGCCAATCCTTTAAGTTGGATCCAACCAACTTATCCCTTTCCAGGGTAGATCGCAGTGACCATCTGCCATTGTTCATTGTTCTACAATAACCAAGAAACAGCAGATTAGTACTACTTCGAATCATTTAAACTGGACTTGTTTTAAATGATTACTGCTCCCACTATTTTAAATTCGAATTGACAACCCACAAAGTCAATCGGGAAGTTTAAGACTTCCTAGTGAGATGGGATCCTTATTTCACATGAGGCTTCGCGTCCCACGAGGGTGGGATGAGATGCACAAAGTATCCCATGTTTCCTAAGGTGGGCGCGCCGGCCGGTTGCTCCAAGCAACTCCCCTTGTTGAGACAGTCTTGGGCATTTCATGTCCAGCGAGGGCTGAATCATGAAACCCTAACCTCTCAACGATGCCTCTAGACTTTCATCATGTGCCCAGTACATGTGAATTTCTAGTCAAGTCCATTCCTAACCGTTTATGCCCAGGGCCAATGAGTTTCCTTGCGAAGGCATGCCCAGGTTAAAACTGGACTGGGGAAACCATTGTCACCACACACTTTCTAAAGATAAGTGGGTGTGTCCCACGAGGGTGGGAACCAGTTCACAACTCCACTGATCGATAGCTTAGTGAGGGCTACGCGTTAGAAGGCTTCTAGACTTGATATTTTATGAGGGTTTTTAAGGTCTCATCAGTTTTATCTTATGTCTAACAATACAGGCATGCAATCCTATAGTGATAACATAATGATAAAACATCACAGGCATGCTTTTAGCAGATAAGGAAAGCAGTAAAAGATGATGTGATCAAAGCCCTTTCAAGACATTGAACCAACCCATGCCAAAGGAGTTTCAACTCTTGACATAGGACTCAAGCCCCTAAGAAAGACCTATCCTAGCCGCCCTCTATCTTGGTCTTCATGGTTGGCTCCAAGGTCCTTCCTTCATGGCTTAGCTCTCAAACCTTAAGGGTAGACCTCAAAGGTTCGGCCAATGCCATGGTCTTCCTCCAAGGAGAATGCGCCACAATGAAAGATGCCAAGTTAGCTAGCTCTCAAACCCAAGGGTTCGGCCATGCCTAACTTGTGCCATCAAGCAAGGTTGCGCCTTTTCCTTGATGCTTGTTGCGCCACCATCCAAGGTGCGCCAACTCCATGCATGCGCCAAGCTCCAAGTACATGCGCTACCCTAGTCTTCTTAAAAGCAAAAAGAAAAGCGGCACGCAGGCCTCACGAGGAAACATTGTAACATCCCACATACTTAACCCCAAGCAAATAACACAATCGCAAAAGTGATAGGATGTTTCATATAAGATCGATCAAATGCTAGGTAAAACCGAGTTCAAGAAAAACACGATCTGAAAATTTTCAAATCTCCAAACACATAAAATCTTCGAATCACAAATCTCATAAATCACATAAAGGTACCTGCCACCACGCAATACGTGCACTAGACATATGCACGTTACAGTTATCTCAAAACCGATTGCAAAAATACACATCAACTTCAATTTCAAAACAAATCCACAAAATCGATTATATAAACCAATACCAAACACCGAAACCAGGCCAAAGCCCGCGGTGACACAAAAATCAGACTCGTAAAACGCCACAATCTGGCATCACAAGTTCACGTAGTTCACATCATTCATATCACATGGTTCACATAATGCATATAATTCACAGGGTTTAGCCACAACCGGCATCATAAGTTCATTAAGCATAAATCACAGCATCCATGTAATGCTAACTGCGCCCCTGCTCTACACCTGAAAATAGTGAGGGGTGAGCTACACAGCCCAGTGAGTGGATAGTCTAATTGACCATCCATAACATACACTCAAAAACATAGGCAAATTGTTTTAAAAATCTTTAACAGGATATTATGTCAAGATATAACAACATAAAGAAACAGAAGTCATATAGATATCCAGATGTACACACCAACATATAACAACTTAGGTTCTAGAGTTATACTATAAACCAACCGAACACATATATTCTAAACCAACTAAACATACCAACACACTTATAACCTAGTTGTCCAGCATATTCACAAAGTGACCAATATGGTCTAACCCGGCTTGGCCAAAGCACTGGGAGCTGCAAAATCTCGTGCAACACATAACATGGACAGTGAATAGAATCAGGAGGTGGCCCCCGTCAGGTCACGACGTGGCACGCTGGTCTATCACGCCATAACATAAAACGAGAATAGAATCAGGAGGTGGCCCCCGTCAGGTCACGACGTGGCACGCTGGTCTATCACGCCATAACATAAAACGAGAATAGAATCAGGAGGTGGCCCCCGTCAGGTCACGACGTGGCACGCTGGTCTATCACGCCATAACATAAAACGAGAATGATGACATCAAGAGGTGGCCCCTGTCTGACCAAGACATGGCACTTTGGGTCTTATATCATTCCCAACACATAAAAGAGTAATGACATCAAGAGGTGGCCCCTGTCTGACCAAGACATGGCACTTTGGGTCAAAACCCGTTCTCCCAAAAGGTTCCTACTGGACAACAGACACATCTTATTTCATATTTCACAAGGGTGGACATATTTCACAAAGGTCACATAAACGGACTCCTAAGTGTCAACTAGACTCTAGGATAGTCATCACAAAAAAAATCACATCGGGCAGGCTGAGCATCAACCCCCATCACAATAATCATAATAGGCAGGCTGATCATCAACCCCCTCACATATCACAATACAGGGCTGAAATTCAGACCCTTAACATATCACATAAGGACTATCCCCTTGAGTTCATAGTTACACCTAGCCTTAGTCCTAACCATCACATGATCATCACAGATAATATTCGAAAACCCCATATCAACATAATTTTCGAAATTCACATAATCACATAATATTCATATTTCACATAATCACATAATGATCAACATAAAATTCCAAAGGTCACATAAACACTTAACATTTAACAATCACCTAATTACATAATATTAACAATCATATAATATGGTGTGGTCAACATAAAATTCCAAAGACCACATAATGAAGATCATATAGTGTAGTCCTTATATTTCATGCTGGTTAGTTTAATCAAATTTTTCTATGTTATCACCCAGATTTGTCTCAGACAAAAATACAAGTTACACCCACAAAGAACATAAAATTAAAACAGGCATTCATAAAATCAGCATAAAATGTAAAACATATATTCTTATAATTTACTTTACAAATTACCACAATTACCACAAATTACCATATGTAAACATGTTAAATACAATTATCAAATTTCGGTTTAACTACAATTAACAATGTTTCGGCTACAAAAATCATTGGTTTAATATTACTAAAATTCTTTATAAAATACCTAATTAACAAGAAATTCATGCTCAATGTTCAATGATTTAATACTACCAAAATACCTTAAATTTCATACAAATTTCGGTTAAACAAACACCAAGATTAATTCGGTTTTTACAACAATTTACATGATATATACCTTCTTGCAATTTTCGGTTTTTCACATGAAGAACAACTAATGCCTTAAATTCAATTTTCATCATATAATTACCTTTGTCAAAATTCGGTTTTCATCATATAATCATCTTTACAAAAATTCGGTTTTCATCATAGGGAAATCTTGAATTTCGGTTTTAGCATGATAATGTTTCCAACAAACAAATGTCTCATCTAATACATCAATTAACACAAACAAATAGATAGCAATCAATTAGACACTCCACTCACCTCTTAAATCGAAAATTCTCCACAAAAGAAATCGTCCAAAGCTTTTGAAGTCACCCAAAGGATCTCCAAGAATCGCCAAGAAAGTTTCACCTCAAGGAAAATTCGTCAAGGGGAAGAAGATGAAGGAAGAACACCAAAAATTGCCTCCAAGCTTTCCAAGAGTCGCCAAGTTCTTCCAAGCCGCCACCTTAATTCTCTCAAGACTCCAAAATCGCCAATAATCTCACCCTAGTCGAATTTACCACTTAAACTTTGGGTTTCTAAATTTTAAACCCTATAACCCATTAATTCCAATAGGTTTAACCCACTTAACTAATAATTTCGAATTTTCAAACCCAATTAGCTAATTCGAATTTTTATTCCAATATCCCATAGTTAACCAATTAATTTAATTAACTTATCCAATAACCAATCACTTAACCGAAAATCCAATAAGAATTTAAGTTAACATCCAATAAGGATTAAATTAATTAACCAATAAGGTCTAATTAATTAACTCACAATTTACAACCATAATTCCTAATTAATTTATCATGAACAACCCATAATAAATTATCATAATTTAACAGCCAACAATCAAATAAATAATTTCTAATTAATTAACTATCAACAACCAATACATAGAAAATATCATAATCGATAATTTTATTTAAATCAATAATTTATCATAATTTATCATAGAAAATAATGCTTACCAGAACTTAAGATCCTTGGATCTTACATTCCTCCCTCCTTATAAAGCTTTAGTCCTCTAAAGCTCAGCATCCATATCATCAAAGAGGTAAGCATAATTTTTCCTCATATCAGCTTCAGTCTCCCAAGTCGCTTCTTCAACTGATTGATTTCCCCAGATAACCTTTACCAAAGGTATAGTCTTGTTCCTCAGAACTTTATCCTTCCTATCCACAATCCGGAGAGGTCTTTCCTCAAAAGTCAAGTCACTCTGAATCTGAAGAGGTTCCAACTCCAACACATGAGATGGATCAGGATGATACTTCCTCAAAGCAGAGACATGGAATACAGTATGTACATGGTCCATAGCAGGAGGTAAAGCTAAACGGTAAGCCACTGGACCAACTCTCTCAACAATATCAAAAGGGCCTACAAACCTAGGGCTCAACTTGCCCTTTTTGCCAAACCTCATAACACCCTTAGTAGGCGACACCTTCAAGAACACATGGTCTCCTACCATAAACTCCAAAGGACGACGTCGGTCATCGGCATAACTCTTCTGTCTGTCCCGAGCAATTTTCAGCTTATCCTGGATCTTTCTGACCTTATCAGTAGTCTCCTGAACTGCCTCAGATCTCAAAATCATCCTGTCACCAGTTTCCTCCCAACACAAGGGAGTCCTACACCTTCTCCCATACAAGGCCTCATAAGGAGCCATCTGAATACTGGAGTGGAAACTATTATTATAAGTGAATTCTATCAAAGATAGATCCCGGTTCCACTCAGAACTCCAATCAACCACATAGGCTCTCAACAAATCCTCTAGAGTCTGTATAGTACGCTCCGTCTGGCCATCAGACTGAGGATGGTATGCGGTACTAAAACTCAACTTAGTACCCAAACCCTCCTGTAAACTCCTCCAAAATCTGGACAGAAATCGAGAATCCCTATCAGACACAATATCAACTGGCACTCCATGCAGCCTGACTATCTCATCAATGTACAATCTAGCCAGTCTCTCTAAAGAATAAGTCATCTTGATTGGAAGAAAATGGGCTGATTTAGTGAGCCTATCAACAATCACCCAAATAGCATCATGACCCAATCTGGTTCTGGGCAAACCACATACAAAATCCATACTGATGCATTCCCACTTCCACTCAGGAATAGGAAGGGGCTGCAACAAACCACCAGGCTTTTGATGTTCAGCCTTTATAGTCTGACAGGTCAAACACCTAGAGACAAAATCAAGCACTTCTTTCTTCATACCCGGCCACCAAAAATTTTTCTTAAGGTCCTGATACATCTTAGTCACACCAGGATGTAGAGAATATTTGGAGTTATGGCTGTCCTCCAATATTTCTTTCCTCAAGCTCGGTTCCTCAGGGACACATACCCTTCCACGAAACCGAAGAATACCATCATCAGACAGGCTAAAATCCTGGACTGCGCCATCCACCAGACTATCCCTGATCTGAACTAATCTCGGATCCACAGACTGCTGATCTCTGATCTTCTGCAACAAAGCAGACTGTACTCTGAGAAAAGCCACATAACCCGACTGAACTCTAGGAGAAACACTGATCTTGAGATCGCTAAACTCCTGCAGCAACTGCCACTCACTGACTCGTAAAGCAGCTACTGAAGTAACTGGATGTCTACTCAGTGCATCCGCCACCACATTGGCCTTTCCAGCCTGATACTGAATAGAGAAGTCATAATCTTTAATCAATTCCATCCATCTCCTCTGCCTCATGTTCAACTCCTTCTGAGTGAAGATGTACTTGAGACTCTGGTGATCAGTGAACAGATCAAACTCCTGACCCAACAAATAGTGACGCCATATCTTCAAAGCAAAGACTACGGCCGCCAATTCTAAGTCATGAGTAGGGTAGTTCAACTCATACTCCTTCAGTTGTCTCGACGCATAGGCTACTACAGAACCCTTCTGCATCAAGACACAACCCAACCCTTTGCCTGAAGCATCCGTATAAACAGTAAACCTTTCCCCATCACTAGGAATAATGAGGATCGGTGTACTAGTCAATCTTCTTTTCAGCTCCTGGAAGCTCTCTTCACACTTGTCATCCCAAACAAACTTGGCCTCCTTTCTGGTCAATTTGGTTAAAGGACCCGCCAGCTTGGAGAATCCCTCAACAAATCGCCGGTAATAACCTGCTAAACCCAGAAAACTCCTGATCTCAGTAGCACTAGTCGGTCTTCCCCAATCAAGAATGGCTTGCACTTTAACTGGATCCACAGACACCCCCTGACCAGAAATCACATGCCCAAGAAAACTGATCTTCTCTAGCCAGAACTCACACTTACTAGCCTTGGCATATAACCGGTTCTTCCTCAGAACCTCCAGTACCTTGCGCAAATCACTGACATGATCTGAAGTAGTCCGAGAGTACACCAATATATCGTCTATAAAGACTACTACACAAGAGTCAAGCAATTCATGGAATACCCTGTTCATCAAATCCATGAAGACAGCAGGTGCATTCGTCAGTCCAAAAGGCATAACTAAAAATTCGAAATGCCCATACCTGGTCCTGAAAGCAGTCTTAAATATATCCTCATCCTTGACTCTAAGCTGATAATACCCTGATCTCAGATCAATTTTAGAGAACACTGTAGCTCCCTGTAATTGATCAAATAGATCATCAATTCTGGGAAGAGGATACTTATTCTTAATGGTCACTTGGTTCAACTGCCTGTAGTCTATACACATCCTCAGGGTTCCATCCTTCTTCTTCACAAATAGCACTGGCGCTCCCCAGGGTGAAGCACTAGGCCGAATGTACCCTTTCTCTAACAATTCCTCCAGTTGTTTCTTAAGCTCGGCCAACTCTGAAGTAGCCATACGATAAGGAGCTCTGGAGATAGGTGCCGTACCTGGCGCCAACTCAATGCCAAATTCCACTTCTCTAACTGGTGGCAAACCTGAAAATTCCTCAGAGAACACATCAGGAAATTCTTTCACCACCGCCATCTGAGTCAGATCAGAAGTAGAATCATCCTGCACCTTAACATGTGCAAGATACCCCTTGCATCCACTAGCAAGTAACTTCCTGGCCTGCAGGAAAGATATCACATGTGGTCCTTGGTCTGACACTAGACCTCTCACAAAAAGCCGATTCCCATCAAACATATTCAAAGTGATTACTTTCTCAAAGCAATCCACCGAGGCATGATGCGAAGACAACCAGTCCATTCCTAAGATGACATCATAATCTTGCATGTCTAAAAGGATTAGATCTACCAAAAACTCATAACCCTCTACATGTACTACACAGTCAGCACAAACAGTGTCTGTAGACAATGACTTTCCCAAAGGAGTACTAACAGACACAGCATAATCTAGCATCTTAGGTACAACAGGTAAACATGCAGCAAACTTAACAGAGACAAAAGACAAGTTTGCACCAGGGTCAAATAGAATGCGAGCTAACTGATCAAATACAAATAATGTACCTTCCACAACGGATCGGGATGCTCGTGTATCCTTCTCAGCCACAGCATACACTCTGGTCTGGACTGTGGGCTTATCTGTGCCTCTAGGCTGCATCTCAGGCTCTTTGCAGTCCTTGGCCATGTGCCCGGGTTTCTTACACCTGAAGCATACACCATTCTTCCTATGGCAGTCTTTCACTAGATGTCCTTTGAGCCCACAATGACTACAAGTGATAACGTTTCTTGCATCCCTGGCATCCCTAAACTGCTGCGGTGCATCCCTGGACTGCTGCGGTGCCTTGTAGGAGTAAGGCTTATACCTGCTCTTCTTATAATCTTTATGCCTAGGGTACTTCTTACCCTTGCCGCCACTGCCATACTGAGGAACCGCCGCCTCAGCTGCAGGAACTACAGTCACGGCAGCATGAGAACTCCTCTCAGATATATACCTCTCTATAGTGCGTGCTCGCCCAACAGTTTCAACATAGGTCTCCAAGTGTTGAGCACCAACCTGCTCTCTAATGTCCCATCTGAGACCTCTGAGAAACTTGGTAGCTCTCCTCTTTTCAGTATTTATCAGATGAGGAGCATACTTTCCTAATTTCGTGAACTGTAGCTCATACTGGTCCACTGTCATATCACCCTGCTCCAGGTGAATAAATGCCACCTCCCGGTCCTCTACCAAGCTATCTGGAAAATACTTCTCATTAAATTGAGATAGAAAGTAAGGCCAATCCACTGTTTCCTGCCTTTCCGCTGCTAGTCTCACAACTCCTTTCCACCACTCATCTGCGTCGCCACGCATCATATAGGTGGACAAACATAGCTTATCCTCATCTGAGCAGCGCATAACTTGGAAAATCTTTTCCAAGACCAACTGCCAGTTCTCAGCAGTACTGGATTCTGAGCCCCCATAAAATGAGCTAGGACCCAGTTTCTGAAATTCACTCACTAACGAGGCATAACGCCTGTGAGCGCCCTCCTGAGAGTCATCCCCCACTGCTCTAGTAGTAGTCTGGGGTCTCTCCTGAGTCAGCTGCTGCAAAAGCTGCTGTTGCGCCTCTTGATGCTGAGTCTGCTGCTGCTGCAGCATCTGAGCTTGCCTCTCAATCATGGCACCTTGTTGCTGTACCATGCCAGTCAAAGCCTCAATAGTTCTAGTGAGGTTCGGGGTCTGCTCGCCCTCATCACTAGCATTTCCTCTGGTTCGCACCATCTTAAATTCCCAAATTCCTACACACACATATCATAGTCACACACATATCATAGTCAGGAAAACAAACATAACCTATTAGGTGTCTAGCAATACACAAACATGTTTTCCCCAAACTAAGTTTTAGCTAGCCAACTCCTCTGATACCATTCTGTAACATCCCACATACTTAACCCCAAGCAAATAACACAATCGCAAAAGTGATAGGATGTTTCATATAAGATCGATCAAATGCTAGGTAAAACCGAGTTCAAGAAAAACACGATCTGAAAATTTTCAAATCTCCAAACACATAAAATCTTCGAATCACAAATCTCATAAATCACATAAAGGTACCTGCCACCACGCAATACGTGCACTAGACATATGCACGTTACAGTTATCTCAAAACCGATTGCAAAAATACACATCAACTTCAATTTCAAAACAAATCCACAAAATCGATTATATAAACCAATACCAAACACCGAAACCAGGCCAAAGCCCGCGGTGACACAAAAATCAGACTGGTAAAACGCCACAATCTGGCATCACAAGTTCACGTAGTTCACATCATTCATATCACATGGTTCACATAATGCATATAATTCACAGGGTTTAGCCACAACCGGCATCATAAGTTCATTAAGCATAAATCACAGCATCCATGTAATGCTAACTGCGCCCCTGCTCTACACCTGAAAATAGTGAGGGGTGAGCTACACAGCCCAGTGAGTGGATAGTCTAATTGACCATCCATAACATACACTCAAAAACATAGGCAAATTGTTTTAAAAATCTTTAACAGGATATTATGTCAAGATATAACAACATAAAGAAACAGAAGTCATATAGATATCCAGATGTACACACCAACATATAACAACTTAGGTTCTAGAGTTATACTATAAACCAACCGAACACATATATTCTAAACCAACTAAACATACCAACACACTTATAACCTAGTTGTCCAGCATATTCACAAAGTGACCAATATGGTCTAACCCGGCTTGGCCAAAGCACTGGGAGCTGCAAAATCTCGTGCAACACATAACATGGACAGTGAATAGAATCAGGAGGTGGCCCCCGTCAGGTCACGACGTGGCACGCTGGTCTATCACGCCATAACATAAAACGAGAATAGAATCAGGAGGTGGCCCCCGTCAGGTCACGACGTGGCACGCTGGTCTATCACGCCATAACATAAAACGAGAATAGAATCAGGAGGTGGCCCCCGTCAGGTCACGACGTGGCACGCTGGTCTATCACGCCATAACATAAAACGAGAATGATGACATCAAGAGGTGGCCCCTGTCTGACCAAGACATGGCACTTTGGGTCTTATATCATTCCCAACACATAAAAGAGTAATGACATCAAGAGGTGGCCCCTGTCTGACCAAGACATGGCACTTTGGGTCAAAACCCGTTCTCCCAAAAGGTTCCTACTGGACAACAGACACATCTTATTTCATATTTCACAAGGGTGGACATATTTCACAAAGGTCACATAAACGGACTCCTAAGTGTCAACTAGACTCTAGGATAGTCATCACAAAAAAAATCACATCGGGCAGGCTGAGCATCAACCCCCATCACAATAATCATAATAGGCAGGCTGATCATCAACCCCCTCACATATCACAATACAGGGCTGAAATTCAGACCCTTAACATATCACATAAGGACTATCCCCTTGAGTTCATAGTTACACCTAGCCTTAGTCCTAACCATCACATGATCATCACAGATAATATTCGAAAACCCCATATCAACATAATTTTCGAAATTCACATAATCACATAATATTCATATTTCACATAATCACATAATGATCAACATAAAATTCCAAAGGTCACATAAACACTTAACATTTAACAATCACCTAATTACATAATATTAACAATCATATAATATGGTGTGGTCAACATAAAATTCCAAAGACCACATAATGAAGATCATATAGTGTAGTCCTTATATTTCATGCTGGTTAGTTTAATCAAATTTTTCTATGTTATCACCCAGATTTGTCTCAGACAAAAATACAAGTTACACCCACAAAGAACATAAAATTAAAACAGGCATTCATAAAATCAGCATAAAATGTAAAACATATATTCTTATAATTTACTTTACAAATTACCACAATTACCACAAATTACCATATGTAAACATGTTAAATACAATTATCAAATTTCGGTTTAACTACAATTAACAATGTTTCGGCTACAAAAATCATTGGTTTAATATTACTAAAATTCTTTATAAAATACCTAATTAACAAGAAATTCATGCTCAATGTTCAATGATTTAATACTACCAAAATACCTTAAATTTCATACAAATTTCGGTTAAACAAACACCAAGATTAATTCGGTTTTTACAACAATTTACATGATATATACCTTCTTGCAATTTTCGGTTTTTCACATGAAGAACAACTAATGCCTTAAATTCAATTTTCATCATATAATTACCTTTGTCAAAATTCGGTTTTCATCATATAATCATCTTTACAAAAATTCGGTTTTCATCATAGGGAAATCTTGAATTTCGGTTTTAGCATGATAATGTTTCCAACAAACAAATGTCTCATCTAATACATCAATTAACACAAACAAATAGATAGCAATCAATTAGACACTCCACTCACCTCTTAAATCGAAAATTCTCCACAAAAGAAATCGTCCAAAGCTTTTGAAGTCACCCAAAGGATCTCCAAGAATCGCCAAGAAAGTTTCACCTCAAGGAAAATTCGTCAAGGGGAAGAAGATGAAGGAAGAACACCAAAAATCGCCTCCAAGCTTTCCAAGAGTCGCCAAGTTCTTCCAAGCCGCCACCTTAATTCTCTCAAGACTCCAAAATCGCCAATAATCTCACCCTAGTCGAATTTACCACTTAAACTTTGGGTTTCTAAATTTTAAACCCTATAACCCATTAATTCCAATAGGTTTAACCCACTTAACTAATAATTTCGAATTTTCAAACCCAATTAGCTAATTCGAATTTTTATTCCAATATCCCATAGTTAACCAATTAATTTAATTAACTTATCCAATAACCAATCACTTAACCGAAAATCCAATAAGAATTTAAGTTAACATCCAATAAGGATTAAATTAATTAACCAATAAGGTCTAATTAATTAACTCACAATTTACAACCATAATTCCTAATTAATTTATCATGAACAACCCATAATAAATTATCATAATTTAACAGCCAACAATCAAATAAATAATTTCTAATTAATTAACTATCAACAACCAATACATAGAAAATATCATAATCGATAATTTTATTTAAATCAATAATTTATCATAATTTATCATAGAAAATAATGCTTACCAGAACTTAAGATCCTTGGATCTTACAAACATCACAGGCATGCAAAGGGGGGCTTGACTAATGATCACAACATTATGCACAATCAAGGTATTTACTCATGCAATTCTACATGCTCATGAAAAACATAAAATATGAAATTTTACTTTTTCATTAAAACTAGTCTCTTTTTCTCCTCTTCTTCTCACAAATATTTTGGTTAATTGCGATTTATTTTCAAGGTGATTTCAGAGATCCTTTCGGCTGGCAATTTTGTCAGATCAAGAGACTTGGCCAGTCCGAAGACACAATGCCCGTCCTACTTGACAAAACTACGTGCACCTTTGATCTTTAAATCAGACAAGAAAAATAGTCCAAAATCCAAAAGAGATTGAGAGGATGATAGAAACAAGAAACCCTAATTTTTTCCTACTTAGAAAAAATCATTTGCCATGCATCATGCTATTTTTGAAAATAGAGATATGGCATGTGAGCATGAAAGAAAAGCATAAAACTTCGTTCGAGTCTTGCAAGTCACTCTGATACCACTGTTGGGAAACCCCGGGGACATTTTACAATTTTTCAGAGACACATACATACATTGCACAGCGGAAGAATGTCCCCGAAATAGGTCCGTCCCAAAAACCCAGTGAAGATCGCATGCAAGGGGGTCGACACGATGAGTTAGAAAATACCTCAGAGCAAGATGAGGTCGATGTCATGATAGGCGCCCAACTGTGCGCCCTCTGCAGTCTCACACACACGGATGCCTCGAGTCCTCTTCTTCCACGCCCGGTGCTAGCCTCGGGAAGAAGATCCAAGCCTTAGGGAGATGCTCCAACCACCTTGCGCCACCAAGAGAGAAAGATGCGCCAAGTGGTAAGGAAGGAGAAGCTTGCGGCCACTTGATGGAAGAGGAAGAGATTGCGCCAATGCTCCTTGCTCTCGCTCCCTTCTTAAGTTCATGCCTCCAAGGATGAATCATATAAGAGGGGGCGGCTAGGGTCACATATATAGGGCAAGAGGCGATTAGGGCAAGGGCTAGGATCATGACAAGTGTAGGGCTAGGATGAGGAGGTTTTATGCAAGGAAAGTCTCCAAGACTTTACCATAAACTTCATTCAACCTTTCCATAATTGCCCAAGTACCATATCAGCCCAAGACATGCCTTAAAGGCATTCATACCATCAAGGGAGAAGGGCAAGGCGCAAATTGCTTCCTTAATGAAGCAATTTTGCCACCCTAACCCCATTATGCCCCTTAGGCGCCAATGGGGTTGGGTTTCTCCCCATTATACCCTTTTAGCCCCTCTTCTCTTCATGAGAACTTGTTATTGGGCTTCATTGGATAATGAGCTAGCCCAAACTTCATCCTATGGGTTGATTAAGCATTTGGATCCAATCCAATGCAACCCTAATCCAAGTGTGACCAACCATGGTCAAATACGGGTCAACCTGTCAAAAATGAAGTTTGGCTCCAATAACATTCTTCCATCTCATCAGGCCCATTGGTGCTGATGAAATCTCCCAATTAGATCCGAGTTATCCAATAACTTGATCATAAGGCTTCTCGATCAATACGAGAACTCAAGTATCAAGGTGTGCGACCCTGTAGGTTCTTCTGACGCTGGCAGTGCTGACCAAAGGTCACCACAAGCAGTGAGTGGCACCTAGCAGTGCATCGCTGCTACCCAGGTCATTGGAATGGATATCGACATCGACATCCCCATCATCGCAACTAGGTACAGATGTATTACAGTCTCTTTGCCGGACTGATATCCGATTGGACAAGTGTGTCACCACTTGTTTTCACCCAATCACATGGCTATGACTAAAACAGGTTCTTACCTGGGTATATCCATACACTCTCAGTCATAGAACCATAGAGGAGCTCCATGGATATCATACTTCCCTAAGGAAGGGGCAAATCCTATGTCTGTCCATTGACCTTCTCATATGGGTCGTGACATGCTCAATGACAACCGTTATGACCTCCCAACTACGGCGAGGTGTTAGGTTGTATCAAAGAAAGTCCCTAACCATATAGAATGATCAATGACCTCAAGTCAAGGGATCAATGCATCTCCTGTCACTTGTGAGGATAACTTATGACACCAAGTCTTAGCCTCACAGCGGGTCTTTCCAGTATATCCTCCAATGATATACCCATGTGTCTGCGTTAGCACCACGTACCTAACCAGCTCACATACCAGTCTCACAAGTACCATAGCTGTCCCATATCCACTAAGGTACATCGACTGGGGACAATAGTTTGAGCACAGATCCAATCTATCTCCAGGGACATTATCATGTCAGTACATGTGCGCAGATGTAAACAAACATTGATAATGACAATGCCAGAATGATATATATAAATATCAAAGTCAAGTAGTACATAAGTGGACCAAAACTAGGTCCTAGGGCATATACACCAACACTTACTAACTCATCGTGTCGACTCCCTTGCTTGCGATCTTCACTGGGTTTTTGGGACCGGCCTGTTTCGGGGACACTCTTCCGCTGCGAAAAATGTATGTCTATAACTCTGAAAATTGTAAAATGTCCCCGGGGTTTCCCAACAATAGGGATTTATGATATCATCATATATCTTCGACATCTCTTCACACCATGCACTTCAAATAGTGATCAAGAGAGTGTTGTTGGATCTTCTGGGTGTTTGCCTAAATCCAGGAATGACTATGGTTCCGTATCTTCAAAGCTAAAACTTCGGAAGAGTGGAATGCATGGAAAGTTCAGGATGGATTAGAGCCCCAGGAAGAGCATGGCACACAAAAAGGGATATAATCTATCTGCTTTAGGTATTGTGTTACTGATGTCTTTATGTCTACTTCTTAATCATTGGTACTGGGTACCACATGTGGAGCTTACATATGTTTTTCATATGCAGGGGCTCACAAGACGTAGGACAATGAGGCTTGGTTGGATCGACTCTCGAGTCAGGGACAGAGCATTGGATGCTACTGTTGATATCATCTCACTGCCTTCAAGACTTCATCTTGAACTTTCCTATTATGTACTAGCTTTTGTATTAGAACATTATATCCTTTATTTTGAATGGATTTTCAGTTTGGAATAAATGGTATTTCTTTAAATCTAGAATATTCTATAGAAATGGTACAATTAATAATAGTTTGTAGTTCTGTGTGTAACACTGAATAGATCAAATCCAATGATTCAATCAATACCATCTCTATGCATTGTCTCTTGTTCCATAGGACAAAGGTCACATCCAAAAGTCTATGGACTATTGGGATCATTATCCTTTCTGAATTATGATACATGTGAGTTTTGTTTGATGGACAAGATGGCAGATGCTACCTTCACCAAGAACGGTGGAAGGGTTAGTTGCTTGTTGGATCTATTACACAGCAATGTGTGCGGACCCATGGAAATAAGTACTTGGAGGTGTTGTATACTTCATTAGGTATGGATATGTCTTATCCAACATATAACTTTGGAGAAATCCATGAAGTTCGAAAATGAAGTGCTAAATCAAATTGGAAGATCTATTAAACACTTTGATTGGATCAAGGAGGAAAGTGAAGAATTTGATGACTATCCTAAGGAGTGTGGGGTTATCTCATAGCTTGCTTGGAACACCACAACTATGTGGTGAAATTCAAAGAAAGAAAAGCGAACACATTGGATGTGGTTCCATCTTTGGATAGTCATGCAAATTTACTTCCTTTAGAAGCCATGGTGTGTGATTGTGGGGCACTGAGAGTGCTATTTCTATCCCGATGAGAATAAAATATTTGTTGCTTAAACTACTATCTTTCTTGAGGAAATATTTCTTTTGAAAGAATCCAGTGGGAGTAGATTTGATTAAGACAAGGTCCAAGATCAACCACAATACAATAAGACACAAATGGAGAGTAGAATCGCACATGCAGGTTGAAAGTCAACCTGAGGTTCAAGAAGCACAGGAACCACATAAGTCTAAATCGATTCAAAATGCTCTCACAAGTTATGGGCATGACGAATTTTTCATCAAGGATGAACTTAAAGACTTATGAGGAAATGGAAGCGGTCAGTGGACCAGATTCCAAGAAATGGCTGAGCGCCATGAGAACCGTAATGGACTCCATGTCTGCTAATCAAGTGTGGTACTTGATTGAGCCGCCAAAGAGGTAACACCCATAGTCTATAAATGGATCTTCTAAGAAGATAGACGTGGAAGGTAACAATGTTACCTATGATGACAAGCTAGTGAATGAAATTTCAGTCAAGTCAACTGCGTGGATAGTGATGAAGTTTTTCATCAATAGCTATGTTTCAGTCCATTAGGTATCTGCTTGTTATAATTACATATTCTGTTATAGCGTGTTGTTATGAAAAACTGCTTTTCTTAATGGATGTCTAGATAGAAATAGCCAAAAAGTTTTCATACAGTGGCCATAAAGATATGCATGGTATTATACAAGTGCCCTGTGTTTACAAGAAGATCAGTGGGAGCATCATAGTGTTTCTTGTTCTACTTGATTGACGATTTTCTCCTCACAAGAAATGACATCCCAGCTCTTCACACGGTGAAGTAAAGGCTTTGGAAGTATTTCGAGAAGAATGACCTAGTGAATGCAGCCTATATCCTAGGCATGTGGATCTATAGATAGGGATCCAAGATTGTCATTACCCTTTGGTCAATCTACGTTCATCCAGGAAAATCTGGAGAGGTTCATATTGGATGATTCCAAAAGTTGATACCTTCCAGGAAGACATGGTCCGATTCTCTCAAAGGTGCTATGTCCTATGACACGGCAGGAGAGAGAGATAACATGAGTCTATAGTCCTAATACATTGGGTATATGATAGATCATATTTTGTGCAACCAGGACAAGACCATGTGTGGGGAATGCTTGGAGCATGACCAGCAAGTTTCAATCAGATCCTAGTGTTCGACACTGGATAGCTGTGAAAGCAATCCTTCGTACTTGGGAAGTGTAAACGATTGATGTTTAGTCTATTGTAGACTGGAAGAACTTTGTGTACTAGGTACACTGATACTTCATTCCAGTCTAATGACTATCGTTCACAGCTAGGATTTTCTTTTTGCCTTGTTTTGGTGTTGTATGCTGGAAGAGCATTATGCAAACCACAGTGGCAAATTCTACAATTAAGGTTTAGTACATTGCAGCTTCTTGTGGCAACTAAGGAAACAACTTCATTCATTTGAACTTGATTTAGTCCCTGGTGTTAGATGGTCCAGTATAATTCTTACTGGGACCATAGCATAAGAGAAGGGCCTTAGCACTCAAGTATGTACTGCAGCAATATCATCTGATCTTGGAGATCATGGATAAAGATGATGATTCAAATTTGCAAAATAAACACAGATAACAATCTGGAAAAACCCACTGACATAGCCTCTGGCGCTGCAGAAGCTAAATAAGTCATACTACAGACATGAGACTGAATAAATTCAGTTGCCCTTGGTCTTAGTGCAAGTGGAAGATTGTTAGTGTTAATGTTCTGCAGACCAATGTATGGACTTGGTCCGGCATTGTTTGAATGTACTTTGATAAAATTGATATAATCAATTGCTTTACTTGCGTTCATGTATTGGATTGCATAATTAATGTCCCATGAGTTTGGTTGGATCCATTCTCATAAGTAATTCTCAGTCAAGGTGCCTTAGCCGATATGAGACAGCTTTGGTGCATGTGAGACTGGTGTATGGGCTAGTTAGGTGCGGGGCACAGTAACGCAGACATACAAGTGCATTGGATGCACTGGATTGATCCACCGTGAGGATTGACTTGTCTAGTCAATAGGTCAATCTCACATGCGAGAGGTTTGCATTGATCCTTAAACTTGAGATATTCATTTCTAGATTTGATGATGGATATGTTTTGATGCAGTCTTACGTCTCTTCGTAAATGGGAGGCCAAAACGATTGTCATTGGCCATACCATAAGTCATGTAGAGACATGGATGACCAATAGTAGGATTTGCCCCTTCCTTAATTGGAAGCATGATATCCACTTTGGGGCGCCCCACCTCATTGGTGCAAGACAGGAATGTGTGGCCACACTGGTTGAGTCATGACCAATAGATTGGATTGATAAACTTAAGACTAAATCCAATTGTAGGATATCAGTTTAGGCAAAGGGAACTAGGATGCATGGGAATCCTCATTGCTTGTCAGGGAGTTGTTGCCAGATGACTTTAATCCTATGACATGGGTAGTAGTGATGTGTTGCTAGATACCTCTCACTACTTATGATGTTTCATCATCATTGCCATCGTCATGTGGATCCTATAGGGTCACACGCAATAGACTCTTGACGTTGTATTTTGATCTGGATATCTTGGAATATATATATATATATATATATATATATATATATTTGAGTACATTCTGATTCCAAGTCCAAGACAGATTCATAGTTGAATCTGAGTCCAATTGGGATTCATGGGTTTATGTATATCCTGGTCAAGAAGTATGTACTCTATATGGGAGTTGAACTTGGATTTGGAACTATAAACCATGTTGGATTCGAATCCTAATTTAATTAGGAATTGGAATCCTAATGCAACTAGGAGTTGGAATCCTAATTTAATTAGGAGTTGGAATCCTTATCCTATTAGGAATTGGAATCTTATTCCAACTAGGAGTTGGAGTCCTAATTTAATTAGGAGTTGGAATCCTAAGCCTATTAGGAATTAAAGTGCTATTCCAACTAGGAGTTGGAATCCTAATTCTACTTGGAGTGAGAATCCTAATCTAATTATGATTCAAATCCTAATAAGAATTTGGTAATGGTTAAGGCCCATTGTGGTTTGGCGCAAATCCTAATCCAACTAGGATTCAAATCCTAATGAGAATTGGATTTGGATAAGGCCCATTGTGTTGGGCGCAAATCTTAATCCAAGAAGGATTTATTTCCATGGGCCTAATTAGTGTTGAGATCCAAATCCAATTAGGGATTGTGGATTAAATATAATTGAGGCAAGTTTGAATCCTAATAGGAGTTGGAAATACACTTGGCGCATGGGATAATTCCATATATGGAATTTGCGCCAATTGGGGTGGGGTGTTTGAATCCTAATGGAATTCGGTTTCCTCAATTGGAAACTATCTTGGACGTGTGGGGCTGATATGTTGGCAAGTATGGCTTGATTTAATCAAAGGAAAGATATGCGCCATTCACATATGGAAAGTCAAACACAAATTGAACTCAAATTACTCCCCTTGATATGGCAGTGAGCTTGATTCTTTCCATGCTTCAATTTGCGCCAATTCAAGAGATATGGTGGCTGAGTTCTTGCGTCAATTCTTTGGAAGAATTGTGCCAAGAACATATATGGTAAGACCTAATGAATTCAACTAATAGACTAGCACTTAATTTGGCAAGAAGATTGGTACTTTCCAAGCTTTATTCTTGCGCAAATTCAAGGCTAGTTGCGGCTGAACTATTAAGGCAAATTCCTTGGAGGAATTGCGCCAATCCATAGAAGGAAAGGGATAGGGCGGTGGAGGCTTGAAAGGCTATAAAAGAAGGGGGTTTGCGCCCCTCTCTTGATACATCAATTCAAGCCGAGAGCAAGGCAACTTCCACTTGAAGTTGCGCATGCTTCCAAGCCCTAGACGCCCTCTTCTTCAAGTGTTGTGCCACCATCCTTCTTCAGCTTTGTTTGGCCGAGAGTCTCCAAGCAAGGGACTTGTTGGCATGAAGAACAAAAGGAGAAGAAGAAGGAGAATCCAAGAGGTGATCTTCTCTTCCCGAGGCTAGCACCAAGCGTGGAAGGGAGCAACATTGAGAAGGTCGACGCGTGGATACTTGTAGAGGATGAGCACTTGAGTGTCTTCAGCTTGGCATCATCGACTTGACAAGATATAGAGGTACAAACTCTTAACACATCCTTGTGTTCTCTCTCTCTCGCATGGATCCTTGGGAAAGGAATGTGTTTCGGGTGTAATGCTTATTCCGCTGCATTCTGGGACTGCAAAAAATTTTAAATTACACCTGGCATTCCCCAACATGCGGTAACACCTATCATCCTTGACCTTCTTTATTATTTTTTTTCATAGTATTGATTAGGGTTTTGCGAGATGCTCTCTCCTTACCCTTAGCCTTTTTTCTTCTTTGTTGATGAGACAATAAGAACCAGCCTGGGCCTTTCTTTCACAATAGTCTATTCAGTTATCTGTAACATATTCAATAATTTAGTCGTAATGTGCTTAATCATGCTCATGTTGAAATTCACCATGTATCGATTAAATGAAAGGGGGTAGAGATTGAAGAACAAGCTGACTGATACGATCTTCCCTGTGAACACAAATGTTTTTAGTATTTTTCATGCATAATTATTATAAATCTTTGTTATATTTTTTCTATTTACATTAAAAATAATTGTACTTTATTATTTACTATAAAAAAACTTTTATTTCTCTATTTTAAGAATTTTTAAATAAAAAAATAAAAAAAGGCAAAATTGAAGATATTTCATTAGAAAGACAATTAAAATATAAAAGGTACCTACATTTAGACCACGATTAAAATCTCAGGTTATCATTTCATGGTTATAATTTAAAGTTAGAATCACAACTGATATGGAGATTGATTCTGGCTAGTGACAAGCGATCTTTTCTCCACTGATTTCTCCACTATCAGGCTATAATAGAAGCCCAAACCTTAGGCAAAAAGAGAGAGTACTCCTAGTGTAAAACATCCACTAATTTTGAGCTGCTACCACCACCTCCTAGCTCAAATCAAAGTAGAGAGGCATCTGAGTTTAAATGGTGACTTCCAATTCTTGGAAATGAGGGGATCCATCAAATTGGAGTGTGCAAATCCTATAAAGGATGGCTAGGAGCATGAGGATGAGTTATAGCATCAAGTCTCATTGAAGTCCTTTGAGATTCGACTAAGATTTCATCTAATTCATGTCAGCGGGAAATTGGATAAATTCGTAGGCAAATAAAATTTTGCACGAAAAACATGCATAGCAAAAAAATAACCTGTAACAAATTTTTTGCTTCACTATAGGATCCATACAAGATGTGACTAAGGATATGATAGTAAACATACCTTTAAAACATGATTGACATTGTTGGCTAACAAGTTATAGGTGCTAAAGTGTTTGTCCTCAACAGGCATCCACATGACAACACCTTAAAGATCACTCGCTTCTTTCTTGATGCTAGCCTCATAAGCAAGGATCCAAGCGTTGCAAAATTTTCTCCTTGTTGGTCATGGCAAGGAGAGGAAGAAGAAGGAGGGCAACAACACACAAGGAGCATAAGGAGATGGGGGCGGATGGCTAGAGAGAGAAGAGATAATAATGTAGTGCATCTTGGCCCAACCCATTGATTGCTTATTTATATAAAGCTAAGTGCTCCCCACCCGGCATGGTTGACTAGCCATGCCCTTAATTTGTGTGCATTCATAATGCACAAATTGACAGAGGAGAGAAGACTTTCAAATGAGGGCAATTCAATGAGAATACCCTACACAATTTGTCTAACCCACTTTTTGTGCCTCTTTCACTGAAGCCAGCCTCATTGGCCTTTTTCTAAAAGCCTAATGAACTCTATCCAGAGCTTTCTCATGCTCTTGGTGATAAAGCAACTATGGGTGGGTGAGTCCTTAGTTCTACCCTCTAGGGTGATGAGTCAATGATTGAAAAACATGAAAGTGTCTTGAGACAAGGGAAGTAAAATGCAGGTCGAAAATAACAATGAGAAACCACGAGAAAGCAATACAGAAAGTGCAAGGATCTCATTTCATGGCAACACGAAAGAAGAAGTAGCAATGACACCCAAACTACAATATCAGACCTTACTAACCTCTTAACAAGTGAGCAATTTTAAGCTTTGCACAAATGAAGGCAGCGGACTATGCGGCGATCCAACTCGTGCACCTATGAACCTGCTATCACTAGAGAGAAAGAGAGCTATCCACATATTCAGCGCACGGATGCCCATGGGTGAAGGGGAAAACCAATTCACAACAAGGACGCAATGAAAATGAAAAAAAAAAGGAGAACATGATGCTCTGAGGTTCGATTTACTTCTTGAAATCAGAAAGCAATTGCAACTGAGGAAAGAGGAGCGTCGGGGCTCCAGAAGGATAGCATACCTTGATCCGCATGCTCTTACCTCTCTATGGTTAGCTTCTATCACACAAGTAAGCTAAAAGAAAAGACTAGGTTCCAGCTCCCTTTTATAGGTTAAGGGAGGGAATATCATACCTTACACATGTCTACCTACATTAACAACCTAAAAGCAGTCAAGACGATGCAAGCACACAATCCTACCAATTCGTAATAGCTAAAGCAACCAAGTCTATGCAAAATCTGAAGTTGGCACATTGTTGGACCTTCGCAGGCTATTGCCGGTTCATTAAACCAACTCAAAGCATGCAGCGATGAAATAGCAAAATTTGCTAATAGTGGCTAGTTCATTATTGTGCAAGCTTTGTCTTGGGCTGTGTTGATCAGCAAATTATAATAATGATCCTTTACTAGTTCTTTGTGCTGATGTGGCATCAAACACATGGATCGAATGACCTCCATTTGGGTGGATGAGGGGCTGATGAGCGCCAAATAATAGTCTGAGGGTTGGCTTGTGCGTTGTGAATGTTGTAGCGTTGTTGTTCCGAACTCTCTTGGCCTTCCTTGGGGGAGTAGATCCTCGCCTAGATAGATGTCATCGATGAAGTGGAGTCATCATGGTGATTTCAGGGGTTATGAGCCTTTCACGGCCAAGCCGTTCAAGCATCCATGGTCATGATGGTGTGGTTTCTAGAGTTCCAAACCCTTCTCGGCCGTGATGGGGTTCATGCCTGGGCACTGTGCACACATCCGTTGTTGCCGAGCCATTCATGGCATGGCCATGCATTTGTTCACGTCTAGTGATGGTCTCAGCCAAAATTATCTAGGGTTGATTTCTATTTTCAAATTTCTCCATCCTTGATGCCCGACTTCCTACATCAATCCCCTATGGGATTGAAGAGTTCTTCTCCGGAGAACTGAGTGATTGTGCCTCGGAAACAAGAGGCTCCTCTAGTGGGTCATGGTAGGGTATAAGATCAATGACATTGAAGGCTACAATGACTCCAATGCTCTCCGGTAGGACCAAGATATAGGTGTTGGAGCCGACTCACTGTAAGACCACATATGTCCCCATGTAATGTGCTACAAGCTTAAAATGTGCCCGATTCGCCACTCGCTCGGGGTGGATGTGCATCTTCACCAAGTCACCTGCACAATAGTATTATGGCCTTTATTTTGTTCCTAGTGTTGCCGAAAAAGATTCGATGATGAATTTCATCATGCAAACTTGCAATGTGATGGGCAAAGGAATATGCATGCTCAGACATGTGGGACTTTAGGAGAAGGTCATGCAAGTTAATCAGATTGCACGGTTGTTGGCAAATAATAACTTGAAAGGGACTCAATCTAGTAGACTAATTGACTGCTATTATATGCGAATTCTTCAATAGGGAGCACAGTGTCTCAACTCCTCGAGTGATCGCACACAAGGCACCAAAGGAAGTTGCCCAAACTCTAGTTGACAACCTCATTTTGACCATCGCTTTGTAGATGATAGGCCATCAAAAACATCAAGGTAGTTCCTAGCAGTGGCCATAGTTATCATTAGAAATGGCTAACAAAGCAGGTATTGTGATCGGATACCATAGACAGAGGAAGTTCATAGAGGCGTACAACCTCACGGTCAAAGAGGCTTGCAACATGAGATGCATCCATTGTCTTTCTACAGAGGATGAAGTGGATAATATTCGAGAATCGACCAACTAGCACATAGATAGAGTCAATTTGAGATGTAGTACTGGGTAGGCCAAGAACAAAGTCCACGCTGAGGTCCTCTCTCCTTGGCACTTCACCTCATCACCTTGTCATTGGTGCAAGTGGGAGTGCTTCACACTCCTTGCGGCCAAGACTCCATCCTCGTCCCCTTGGCGCAATCCCATTGTGATTGGCGCAAGTTGAGAATAAGGCTTAGGAATGGATCTTCTTCTCGAATGCTTGCACCAGGTGTGGAAAAAGAGATCTTGAGGAGCTCGTGTGTGCATGAGTGTAGAGGATGGGCACTTACGCACCTGTATCGTTATCGGCTCACTCTTAGATTTGCAAAAAGGAACTACATAGACACATCCGATGGCTTGTCTCGTAATAACGATCCTACATATATGGGAAATCTGTTTTGTGCCAACACTTTGGCAGGGTTTCCCAACCGAAGAGCAGTAGGCACATGGAATAACCCAAATGACATTCTACTATAGACAAAAGTTTCTTAGGTGCAAGTAAATGTTGTTTTATACTGGTCATTAGGATGTATGGGGATTTGAAAAATTACTGAATAACCATTTGAGATACAAAAATGATAATGAGTAGCAAGTCTTTCAAGCATTTGGTAATCAAAAGGTAATGGAAAATGATCTTTCCATATAGTATAATTATGTTTATATAATCAATGCACATCCTTTAGATAGTGATCCCTCCCTTCTTAGGTACAACATATGCAGGGCTTATCCATTCACTATCAGAGATGGGCTTATCCCTCCTTTCTTGTTGAAGGAAAATAAAATTCTTTACGGTTGCACTACTTTCCTTGGACACCTACGGCTTCTTCTCCAGATTTGCAGCACCTCTAGCTACACTGCATCTGCCTCTGACATCACTGTCTCCAGCCGTCGACACTGGATCATACCACCAGCAGATTCTTATTTCTTTTGCTGCCTCTTATTCCATGATTTTATTTATTTTTGCAGCAATTCTTTATTATTGACTCTGATTTTTTTATGCAGTACTATCTTTTGCACCGGCCGACGATCTCACCTCTATGACTATATTCTCTAGCATGCCACTAGAGATTACTCACTCTACTATCGGCACCATGATCATTGCTAGCAGCTCTTTAGTAAAAATTTTCAAAAGGCACATCTTTGGACCTAGCAGCATCTGCCTCGGCACTATTTTGGATCTGAGCCTTATGTATCTTTGGTCAGAGCTTGCTATATAGTTTTGTGAGTATTGTTTACACTCTCTTGTATTCATGATTATTTCATATGGTTGCATATTTGATTTGTTATCACTTTACACCCTTTGCATTATTTGAGCCTTATGTGATTATATGGACCAATCATGTTACACTTTTGACTATGATTATATGAGTTTTCATGCTTCACACCTTTTGCATTGAATTAGAGATTTTTTTTATGAAATGATAAGATTGATAAGCTGATGATATGTTTATAGATGGGTAGATTTTTCGATAATGATGAATATTCATGCATGCCTATGAATGGAAATATTACTATTATGCTGAATTTATTTCTTCAATATATATCTACTTGTTGAAATCATTCATTGATTAATGCATATGGGTTTTGGGTAGGTATGTTGTTTGATGAATGAAATCTAAAAGTGAAACAACTTTCTTGAATAAAATGAGCATATGAGTGTAATTTTTAATTGATGTCAATTGATTAGCCTAGTTGATGTTTGGTCTATTTTACTATTTGTTGGGAAGGAGGAATCCATGATCCACAAAAATAGTGAGAGACTCCCCTACTTGGCACTGTGTAAAATTGGCAGTGGTACCTAAGACATGGGTTGAAGTCTACTTGGCACTGTGTAAAATTGATAGTGGTACCTAAGACAAGAGTTGAAGTATAAAATAAAAAGTATGTATCTATGTGGGTATATGCTAAAATAAAAAAAATAAAGAAAAGGGAGGGGCAAGAAAAGAGAGATTCTGTGTGGAAAAAGATCTTGGAGACTTTATTCCTGTAAACAAAGGAATGATAGATTTAAACTGAAACAAAGGTGAAATCATGAGACTGAAATTCTTTTTATTATGCGAGTTGCGAAGTTTTATTTGATCAAAGTTGTAGACCTTAAAGATTAATTTCAGAGGACGATGTATTTATCTTAAATTTTATGCAAAAAGTGGGTGGAATATTTCATGAGTGATTATGTTTTAGAAATTTATTTTTCATAAAAGAGCATATTTTCCATACTTAGCATTGTTTTTATTTATTTGCTTGAGGACAAGCAACATTTGAGCCTTATGTGTTTGATGACACCAAAATTCATAGTATATTTTGTGTCATATCATGTGTCTTTTTGTGTCATAATTATGCTCTTTTGCTTGTTTTTAAGCCTTAATTGTCGAATATTGCAGAATCTACACCACTTCTTGTTTTTAATTATTTTCAGGTTAAAAGTGCCATATTTTAATGGATTTTGGAAGATTTGAGCACACCAATGGATTCCAGACGTCGAGACGAAGCTACCCCTCAAATTTCAAGTGAAAACAAGCCAAATTGCAAAAATACGGCACTACCATATTTTTTAGCCAAACTCTCACGGTACCGTAGTTCGCAGGGGATGTTTCAGGTGAAATACGGCACTACCATATGAAACTACACGCCACCGTATTTTCCTGCGATTTAAACTAGAAAAGTTTGAAAAAAATACGGCACTGCCGTATGAAATCACATGGCACCGTATTTTGTGACAAAGATGAACAGAAAGTTTTAGCAAGAATACGGCACTGCCGTATATTTGAGAGAAATTGTCACGGTACCATATTTTATGCCCGGAACTTACAGAAGGAAAATACAGCACTGCCGTAATCAGAATACAGTACCGTATTTTTAACCAGATTCGTGACTTTTTGGGGCTGATTCTTGCGCAGGCCATAACTTTTGATCTAGAAGTCCCAATTGAGATCCGAAAGACATGGCGGACGCGTCATTAAGAGGAGAAGACGCGTGAAGTGGAAGGAAGAACTTTTATCCAGTATTGAGAGAGAAATTGACAGAACGGCACTTAGGTTTTGGCTTCACACCGAGAGGCGTGGAGGCCACCTCAGGCTGTGATTTTTCACATTGAAGCCTCACCTGGAGGAGAGGAGGATGCACCAGAAGTTTCAGAGCGTTTGGAGCCCGATCGGAGGAGAAATCAACAAAACAGCGGTGACAGCGCTGTTCAAAGGCAATTACGGTGCTGTAATTTCGATTACAGCACCGTGTTTTGTAACTTCTACCCTTCTCCTTTGATTTCTGATACTTTGAAACTATGGTTGATTGTAATCTTTCCTTCATGCTAGCTTAGATCTTTTTATGGGACATGGGGTGTAATCCCCTTGGTTTGTTAATGACTAGAAAACATCGATTTTTGTCAAGTTTAATTTTAGTATGATAATATTACTTATGTGATGACTTGTCTTTAATTCTCTTTAGTTTTATAAATATAAGCATGTTTTATAGTTTTGCGAAATAGACCAAGAGGTTGATCGTTTGAAATTCGGGAACCCTAGGAATCGTTGAGTTTGGAACTATCTGAAAGGTCAAACCCTAGTTCTATGCGCATCTAGGAGATCTTGCATAGGCGAAAAACTAGGTTTGATAAGATCGAGAGGCAAGATAATATGAGCAACCATATAAAATGCGTTACCATTGCCATTGATCGAGTGGCGACTTGGAAGAAGAAAGGGCGAGCGGCTCTTCTCCAAAGGAAATCGCACACAAGAAGATGATGACTTCTTCCTTGTATTCCTTGTGCTAGCAAAGATCCAAGGAGTCTTAGATCGTGTATGAGGAGATGTCTTTCTCCCTTTTGCTGGCCAAACTTCCTCTTGTCATGAAGATCATCCACACGAGAGGAGAGGGGGCGAGAGAGAGATAGGCGTTCGAACATGGGGGCGTTTTCTCAAAGAAAACGGCTTCCAAAAATAGTAAGTCCATAACCCCACGTTTAACTCCACTTGAAGCCATCGATAACTCCTCTCTCAATTGAACCATGCGTTCACCAAATGAACCGGTTCAATTCTATTCAGTTCAAAGACCAAACCGAAACCACCATGGTCTTGATCTCTTTAAACCAAATGGTTCAAGATCTAACCACACATCTCTCGACCCTCTTGATCTCTATGATCAAGCATCAATTCTCTCGATCGAAGCTTACCGATCTCAAGCCCTAATCAATCAAACATGATCAGACCAGATCTCACTTCCAATCAGAGTTTAAATTCCTTTAAACTGAACCAGAACAATTCAGTCCACACGATCTGACACAAGTAAGCCATATCATCAAATTGTGCGACCCTAAGGGTTTCCTTCAATGTCGGTAACGATAACTTACGTTACCACGATCAGAGAGGGGTATCTAGCAACACATCACTGTCTCCCGATATGAAGGAAAGAGTCTTCCAAGACTACACCCAAACCATAGCACAAGTGTGAATCCAATTCACTCGGCATACATGTTCCCTTTGCCACTGGACGTTCTTATTGGACAAGCCTGTCAAGCCTGTAATTCCAACATGATGAGAATGGTTAGATCAGATGATCATAGTCATCTGGGTATGGCCATACACTTTCTCAACCATCTCATCCGGGGGGGCCCTTTAGAACATCACACTCCAACTAGGGGAGGCAATCCTATATCTATCACTAGTGTCCTAACATGACTCATGTCCACTATCCAAGATAATCCTTAACCATTATCTTTCAAATGATATTGACCTACCTCAAGACAATGTCAATCATCACTTAGAAACATAAGTGATCTCAAGTCAAAGGGAATATACCACTTGCTAACTTATAAGGATTTATTCACATTGTGACAAACAATTGAATATCCTAAGTAGGGTCAGTCCAGTACATCCAATGCACCTATGTGTCTAAATCTTATTCCATGCTCGAAGCATCCTATAAGATCAGAACACATATTAGTCTCCATCATATCAAGGCTGTCTCATGTTCACCAAGATATCTCGACTAAGGACAATACCGCATGTCAGCCAAGCTGAAACACCAATGAGACATTATTCAGAAGTATACATACAACAGCAGATAATGTAACAATCTGAATAACAACAATTGCCTTTATAAACATATACATAGTTTATACATGATACTGATAACAGCCCAAGGCCTCAAATATTAGCCTTAAGGGCATACCCCAACAATCTCCCACTTGCACTTAAACTAATGGTTGAGAAATCTGAAACCCATATTATTACAGTGCTTTTCATGCTTCTGCTGCGCCAGAGGCTTTGTAAGCGGGTCAGCTAGATTGTCATCTGTATGTACCTTGCAGATCTTGATCTCTCCTCGATCTATGATCTCACGGATCAAATGAAACCTTCTCTGTATGTGCTTGGACTTCTGGTGTGACCGTGGTTCCTTTGCTTGTGCAATCGCTCCAGTGTTATCACAGAAGATAACCAATGGATCTGCACTCGAAGGAACAACACCAAGTTCTTGAATGAACTTACGAATCCACACTACCTCCTTTGATGCTTCTGAGGCTGCAACATACTCGGCTTCTGTTGTGGAATCAGCAACAATTGATTGTTTGAAACTCTTCCACACCACTGCTCCTCCATTCAAGCTAAAAACGTAGCCTGATTGCGATCGGAAATCATCTTGGTCAGATTGGAACGAAGCGTCAGTATATCCTTCAATACTGAGTTCTTCCTGACCTCCATAAATCAAGAACATATCTTTGGTTCTTCGAAGATATTTCAAAATGTTCTTGACTGCAATCCAGTGTGCCTTCCCTGGATTACTTTGGAACCGACTGGTCACGCTTAACCCGTAAGCGACGTCTGGGCGAGTACATAACATCGCATACATGATAGACCCAATAGCCGAAGCATAAGGCGTATTGTCCATCTCATCTTTCTCAGACTGTGTTTGAGGACACTGGCTCTTTGAAAGATTCAGACCATGTCTGACTGGAAGATATCCTCTTTTAGAATTTTCTAAATGGAATCTCTCCAGGACCTTATCGATGTAAGTACTCTGGCATAGCCCGAGAAGCCTATTAGATCTATCTCTATAGATCTTCACACCTAATACATAGGCTGCTTCTCCCAAATCTTTCATCTGGAAACATTTTCTTAACCATGCTTTAACTGCATGCAGTTCAGGAATATCGTTTCCAATGATTAAGATATCATCGACGTAGAGGACAAGGAAAGTAATCACGCTCCCACTAAACCTTTTATATACACACGGGTCATCTTCATTTTTGATGAAACCAAATTCACAGACTGATTCATCAAAACGAATATTCCAGCTTCTTGATGCTTGTTTAAGTCCATAAATGGACTTCTTTAATTTGCATATTTTATGACGTTCTGATGGTTTGATGAAACCTTCAGGCTGTGTCATATACACATCCTCTTCCAGTTTGCCATTAAGGAAAGCGGTCTTCACATCCATTTGCCAGATCTCATAATCATAATATGCTACTATCGCAAGAATAATCCGAATGGACTTGAACATGGCTACAGGAGAGAAAGTTTCATCATAATCTATCCCGTAGATTTGTTTAAAACCTTTCGCAACTAGCCTGCCCTTATAGGTAACTACGTTACCATCCATGTCTTTCTTCTTCTTGAAGATCCACTTACAGCCTATAGGGATTACTCCCGGAGGCGGATCAACCAAATCCCAGACTTGGTTATCTGACATGGAGTCCATCTTGGCTCGCATAGCTTCAAGCCAACTTGCTGATTCTGGTCCACTGACCGCATCCGCATAAGTAAGGGGTTCATCATTAATGATGTAGATTCCGTCATAGCGCTCAGGCTGACGATGAATCCTTCCTGATCTACGCGGTTCCCGTGATATCTGAGCCTCAGGTTCAACATTAACCTGTTCTATTTGCTCAGGCTCATCCAACTGAGCTTGACTACTTTGTCCCTCTTCTGGATTTTCATCCAGCTTTATTTCTCTCCCACTGGCCTCTTGCAGAAGAAATTCCTTCTCAAGAAAAATAGCCGTTCGAGCAACAAATACTTTGTTCTCTTTGGGATAGTAGAAATAATAACCCTTAGTTTCTTTAGGGTAACCGACAAAGATACATTTATCTGATCTGCTCTCCAGTTTCCCAGAGGCGAGCTTTTTGACATAAGCCTCGCAACCCCAGATTTTGATAAATGTCAAGCTCGGCTGTTTCCCATACCATAACTCAAATGGTGTCTTTGAAACTGCCTTGGATGGCACTCGGTTTAGCACCTTTGCAGCTGTTTCCAGTGCAAATCCCCAAAAGGAGTAAGGTAGAGTAGCCTGACTCATCATAGAACGAACCATATCCAATAAGGTTCTATTTCTCCTCTCGGACACACCATTCCATTGCGGTGTTCCTGGCGGAGTGAGCTGTGAGATGATCCCACACTCCTTCAGATAGTCAGTAAACTCATGACTCAAGTATTCGCCACCTCGATCTGAACGAAGTGCCTTGATATTTCGGCCTAACTGATTTTGTACTTCATTTTTGAATTCTTTGAACTTGTCAAAAGATTCACTCTTATGTCTCATTAGATAGACATAACCATACTTACTGAAATCATCAGTAAAAGTAATGAAGTATAAATAGCCACCTCTGGCATGTTTACTAAACGGCCCACACACATCACTGTGAATAAGGTCAAGTAAACCTGAAGCCCTTTTACCTTTATTAGAAAAAGGAGTCTTCGTCATTTTACCCATTAAACAAGCTTTGCATGTATCAAGCTCCTTATAGGAGAATGATCCCAGCAGTCCATGATCATGCAACCGCTTAATGCGCTTCTTGTTAATATGGCCTAAACGACTATGCCATAACAAGGTGCTGTCATCAGCATACTTGGCTTTCTTATTATCAATTTGTTGTACAGAACATTCCATGTCCAACATGTATAACCCATTGTTAATCGACTCAGTTGCATAAACAATATTATCATATGAAATACAACACTGTAAAGTTTTGCATTCAAAAGAAAAACCTTTCCTGACAAGAGCAGGAATAGAGATAATATTCTTAGTTATGCTTGGCACAAAATAACAATTGTCAAGTTCTAATACAAAACCAGATGGTAAAGAGATGTTATATTGTCCTACAGCAACAGCAGCAACCCGTGCCCCGTTTCCAACTCGTAGGTCCACCTCATGCTGTCCCACCTGTCTTCTTCTCTTGAGTTCCTGCACATTTGAACAAATGTGAACTCCACATGCAGTGTCCAACACCCATGAAATAGAAGAAGCTACCATGACTTCAGTCACGTAAATACCTGAGCCAGAAGTGAAAGGCTTGCTTCCCTTCTTCTCTCCTTGGAGCGCTTTACAGTCCTTCTTCCAGTGACCCAGCTGGCCACAATGGAAGCATCTGTTGTCCTTTGACCGCTTTATCTTTTGCTTCAAAGCCTTGTTGTAGCTCTTGATAGGGGTTTTGCCCTTCTTCCCCTTCCTCTTGTTCCGTGAAGGAACCATCAAGACAGAGGATGAAGGCTTTCCCTTCTCAAGAGTCTGCTCTGTGGTGCAGAGCATGTTCAGTAACTCTGCCGGAGTACAGTCGATTTTGTTCATATTAAAATTAATAATGAACGAATCGAAAGAAGCCGGGAGAGACTGCAAGATAATGTCAACAACAAGTTCTGAATTGATGGTATATCCCAGTTTCTCTAGAGCCTCCTTGTACCCAATCATCTTGAGTACGTGAGCTCCCACTAGACTCCCTTCAGTCAGTTTGCTATGAAAGAAAAGTTTTGTCAAGTTATAGCGTTCAGTCCTTGCCTGTGCAGTATACAGCATCTTGAGATTTGCTATAATATCAATAGCAGACAAATCCTCATGCTGACGCTGTAGCTCGGGCGTCATTGACGCAAGCATAAGGCAAGCGACATCAGTACTATCACTGACGTGCTTCTCATAAGCATCCCGAACCGCCCTTGCGGCGTTCGCAGCGGGTTGAGCCGGTATTGCCGACTCTAGGACATACAGCTTCCTCTCAGCTTTAAGCACAATCTTAAGCTGTCTGTACCAGTCTGAGAAGTTTGGCCCAGCAAACTTCTCCTTTTCCAATATGGATCGCAAATTGAGCCCTGTGGTGTTCGTTGCTGCAGGAATCTACAACATGGCAAGAACAACAAGGTCAGTATCCATGTTAGAATCATTCCAGGACTTAAGAGTGATTCTTTCCTCACTATTTTGTCTAACTGAAAAATCCAATAAAACAGCCCGAAAGAGTGAAACTCTTTTAGTGAGATGGGATCCAGATTTCATACTTGATCTCCGCGTCCCGCTTAGGCGAGATAAGATGCACAGAGAGTTCAAGCACTAGTCACTGGTAGGCTATCCATGCCAATCGCCAACCCGTGCGATTCCCCTTCATCTAGGCAATCCAGAAGACCGTGCCAACTGAGTTGGTACAACACAGTCTCTGATTCCTCAGATGGCTGCCTCCATACAGCTATCATATGCTCAATATGTAGCCTATATGGTCAAGCTGACCTGACCTACTCCCTGGACCATCACATGCTATGCTGAGCAACGAGAAGAGATAAATCCCTTCTCTGTAGCATGTAGATGTAATCGCACACCGTCTGAAGATAGCTGGGCGTGCCCACTGAGTGGGTACAACACGGCCCCAACGATAGTCAGAACAGTGAGGTTTCGCGTCAGAAGGCAATCAAGCTTGATATGGTCGTTGGATTTTAACGGTCCTTTTATCTTCTTACTATCATGCAAATTCTATAGTGATAGCAGAAGAATATAAACATTCATGTGCTAATATTACTTAAAACAATAAGTAGAAAGCACAATTATCTTATGTGGTAAATGCCCATAAAAGCCTAAGTAAAACCCTAGTTTTACAAAAGTCTTCACGTGAGCTCTTTATGGGTCTTTTACATTTCATCTGGCCCAGTTCGTGCCAGAGCGCCCTGCAGGCAGTATGCGCCTGTTCTAGAGTCAAACTCTAGACCTCCACCTGGTGAAGCCACTGACTGCAAGCGCCTCTGCCATGTGTGCTCATGTGCTCATGTCTGATCAAATTACATTTTAATCTATCTAGACATGGTTTGACTCGCAGGTCAAATATACATTTTCATAAATTAAAGTGTGATTCGCAGATCACAGTAAAATTTATAAATTAATTCCAGGCACGCAGGCCCCAGCACAGCACACCAAAAATAAGGGCAGCCCACATAAGATTAAATAAACACCCAATGAACATGTCAAACATGCATACATGTGATCCAAACAGAAAATAAAATTTTTGAAATACCCATGGCATCAATTTTATTTCCTTATGTGCCCTACTACCTTACAACGGTCCATTAACAGGCATCCACTCATCAGACCAAGTCAGACCCACTGCCCTTGCATGCACCCAGTCATAACTGACTTGCGTCGACCTGATGGTCAACTATGCATGCCTTAAGGGCTGAACGTCCCACATGATTTCTGGCAAGCGGGTGTGACCCCGGGCCTAAATCATGATCGTTCACAAGGAGCCTCAATCAGACATCGCTACACGCCCTTCTGTAGTCGACCTATAGCAACCTGTTTTGCTTGCGCACAGGTGCTATCTAGCCGACCCATCTAGGCTGTCAGATGGTCTGATTAGGCTGTTGGGTCCAGACTTGACTAATGACTTCAACCCTGTTAACCCGTATAAGAGTTTAAAGCAGGCGCTTAGATAGATCTAAATGAGGGGGCGTGCATGATAATATTTTGGTTGAAAAACTATCATGAAGAGCGCAAACAAACATTACATGCTTAAGCTTAAATATAAACAAAATACATCTAACATATAGCATGTATTTTCGCATGACATCATGAAGATCTATCCAACGCATAAAACAAACATGGATCACAACAAGATGGCGATCATATATATCAAGCCAAAAACCCTAGCTCTGATACCAATTGAAAGGTCAAACCCTAGTTCTATGCGCATCTAGGAGATCTTGCATAGGCGAAAAACTAGGTTTGATAATGTTAGGGTATGCCCTTAAGGCTAATGTTTGAGGCCTTGGGATTGTAACAGTATCATGTATAAACTCTTATGTTTACAAAGGCAATGGTTATTATTCAGGTTGTTACATCATCTGCTACAATGTGTGTTCTTCTGAATAATGTCTCAATGCTGTTCAGCTAGGCTGACATGCTATTTTGTCCTTAGTCGAGATATCTTGGTGAACCTGAGATAGCCTTGATATGATTGAGACTAATATGTGTTCTAATCTTATAGGATGCTTCGAGCATGGAATAAGTGTTGGGGTATGCCCTTAAGGCTAATGTTTGAGGCCTATGGGAATGTATCAGTATCATGTAATAAACTGTTATGTTTAAAGGCATGGTTGTTATTCAGTTAGCTACATTGTCTGCTGCAATATATGTTCTTCTGAATAATGTCTCAAAGCTATTCAGCTGGGCTGACATGCTATTATGTCCTTAGTCGATATATCTTGGTGAACATGAGACAGCCTTGATATGGTTAAGACTAATATGTGTTCTAATCTTATAGGATGCTTCGAGCATGGAATAAGATGTAGACTCATGGGTACATGGGATGTACTGGACAGACCCTACTAGGATGTTCAATTGTTTGTCACAATGTGAATATTCCTTGATTAAGACAAGTGGCACATTTCCTCTGACTTGAGATCACTTGTGTTTCTAAATGATAATTGTCATTGTTTTGAGGTAGTTCAATATCATTTGAAACATAATGATTATAGACTATCTTGGATGATGAGCTTGAGTCAGGTTAGGGCACTAATGATAGACATAGGATTGCCGTCTCCTTGTTTAAGGAGTGTGATGTTCTAAAGGGGCCCCCTGGATGAGATGATTGAGAAAAGAGTATGGCCATACCCAGGTGACAGTGTTCATCTGATCTAATCATGCTCATCATATTGGAGTTACGAGCTTGACAGGCTTGTCCAATAAGAACATCCAGTGGCAAAGGAAATATGCATGCCTTGTGAATTGATTCACACTTGTGCTATGTTTTGGGTGTAGTCTTGGAAGACTCTTTCCTCTATATCGGGAGACAGTGATGTGTTGCTAGATACCCCTCACTGATCGTGATAATGAGAATTATCGTTACCGACATTTAAAGGAAACCCTCAGGGTCGCACAATTTGATGATATGGCTTACTTAAGTCAGTTCGTGTGGACTGAATTGTTTAGGTTCAGTTTAAAGGGATTTAATCTCTGATTGTGAGTGAGATCTAGTCTGATCATGTTTGATTGATTAGGGCTTTAGATCGGTAAGCTTCGATCGAGAGATTAGATGCCAGATCGGTCAGATCAGGGGCATCGAAGAGATTGACGGTTAGATCTGAAGCCTTAGGGTTTATTTAAGATCTAGACCATATTGCTTGGTTTAATTGGTCTTGGACCAAACCGAAGTGAACCCGCTCATTGGTTGAGCGCATGGTTCAAGTGATGTGGCATTAGCGATTGGGTAAACCCAAGAGCGCATGTTGAGAAGTGGATGCTATTTTTGGATAGCACTTCTACTAATCGTGGCCATGACTCACGATTGCCACACTTCACGCTTCCCCCTCTCTTTGTTCATCGCCAACGCTTGGCTTAGACGTGACAACCTCTCGGCTAGAGAAGAGGAGGACGAAAAAGGAAACTCAAGCAAGACGATCTTTTTCCTTTCCCTTTCCATTCGACAAAGGCTTCTTGGAACCTTGCTAGCACAAGGAGCACCAAGGAAAGTAGGCGACACCAATTGTGTGCGTCACCTTAGGAGAAGGCTCGCTTGCGCCTTTCCTTCCAAGTCTTCATCCAACGCAAATGGCTATGGTATGAATTCAAGTTTACTTAAGTTGATCATATATCATGCAATAGATTTTTTCAAACCCTTTATTCCGCTGCAAAGTTTTATGCGCCACATGACTAGGGTTTTTGCTCCCCCTAGAAGGGGACCCCCCTTAATCTTAAGGGGTACTTTCAATTGGTATCAGAGGCAACGTTAATGCTTGCTTATATGATTGCTTCATGTTGTGTGATCCATGTTTTAAATCTATAGATCTAGAGTTAACAACATGCGAATTTACATGTTACATTGTTTCATGCCGAAACATGCTTTTGTTATCTTGCTTGTTGGCGCATCTAGGTTTTATTAAAAATCCTTATTACATGCGCGCTCCAAATAGATCTAAGCCCATACTTTAAACCCTTAGACGGGTTACTAGGGTTGAAGTCATCCCCTAGGTTGGATCCAACAGTCTGATCAGACTATCTGACAGCCTGAATGGATCGACCAGTTAGCACCTTGGCGCAAGCCTATGGTGGCTATAGGTCGACTGCAGACAGGTGTGTAGCGATGTCTGATTGAGACAACTTATGAACGCACCTGAGTTAGGCCCGGGGTCACGCCCGTTTGCCAGACCTCAGTGTGGATGTTCAGCCCTGGCGCATGCATAGTTGACCTTATGGTCGACGCAAGTCAGTTAGGACTTGGTGCATGCAAGGGCAGTGGATCTGACTAGGTTGGATGAGTGGATCCCTAGTAATGGACCGTTGTAAGGTTGTAGGGCAAATAAGGAAAATTAAAATTGATCCTATGGGGTTTTCAAAAATTTTAATTTTTTTTTTTTTTTGATGGATCACATGGTTATTGAATGATGCATTTGCTTGTTTATTTAGTCTTATGTGGGCTGCTCATATTATTTGTGTGCTGTGCTGGGGCCTGCGTGCCTGGGAATATTGATTGTAAATTAATTTTATTTTGTGATCTGCGAATCACTGTTTAATTAATTTATAAATGTAAGTGACCTGCGTGTCACTCTTGTCTAGATAGTTAAATTTGTAATTTAATTAGACAAGAGCACAAAGCACACTTGGCAGAGGCGCATGCAGCAGTGGCTTGACCAGGTGGGAGGTCCAGGGTTCGACTCTGGGACCAGGCGCATTTTCCCTGGTAGGCGCACCTGAGCTGCAGATGGCGCTTGGGCCCAGGTTTGGGCCAGATGAGCAGCTAAAGACCCATGAAGAGCAAGTGAAGACTTAAGTTAGGTTAAGATCTCACTAGGGCTATGGGCTTTTACCACATAAGATTCATGCTTTCTTTTATTGATGAATATTAGAATTGCATGATTAAATTATCTTCTGCTATCACCATAGGAATTGCATGATAGGCATGAAGATAAAAAGGACCGTTAAAATCCAACGCTTTAATATCAAGCTCGTAAGCCTTCTGACGCGAAACCTCACTGTTCTGATTATCGTTGGAGCCGTGTTGTACCCACTCAGTGGGCACGTCCATCTATCTTCAGAGGGTGTGGGATTACATCTGTGTGTTACAGAGTAGGGATTTATCCCTTCTCGTTGCTCAGCATAGCACACGGTGGTCCAGGGAGTAGGTCGGGTCAGCTTGACCGTGTTGGCTACATATGTGGAGCATATGGTAGCACATGGAGGCAGCCATCTGTGGGGTCAGAGATTGTGTTGTACCAACTCAGTTGGCACAGTCTGCTGGACTGCCCAGATGAAGGGGAATCGCACGGGTTGGCGATCGGCAGGGACTGCCTACCAGAAACTAGTGCTTGTACTCTCTGTGCATCTTATCTCGCCTGAGCGGGACGCGGAGACCAAGTATGAAATCTGGATCCCATCTCACTAAAAGAGTATTACTCTTTCGGGCTGTTTTGCTGGATTTTTCACGCCTGATAAAATAGTGAGAAAAAGAATCTTTCTTAAGTCCTGATTGATTCTTATACATTGATACTGACCTTGCTGTTCTTGCATTGTTGTAGATACCTGCAGCAACGAACACCATGAACTTCAATGTGCGATCCCTACTGGAAAGGGAGAAGTTTGCTGGGCCGAACTTCTCTGACTGGTTTGGACACCTTAAGATCGTTCTTAAGGCAGAGAGGAAACTGTATGTCCTCGAGACGGCGATACCGCCGCAGCCCGCTCCGAACGCCGCGAGGGCGGTTCGGGAAGCCTATGAAAAGCACGTCAATGATAGCATTGATGTCGCTTGCCTGATGCTAGCGTCTATGACGCCACCGCTGCAGCGTCAGCATGAGGATATGTCTGCTATAGACATGATAGCAAACCTCAAGATGCTGTATGCTGCACAGGCGAGGACTGAACGCTATAATTTGACAAAGCTCTTCTTTCAGAGCAAACTGGCTGAAGGGAGCCCAGTGGGAGCTCACGTGCTCAAGATGATTGGGCACAAGGAGGCTCTAGAGAAACTGGGGCATACCATCAACCAGGAGCTTGCTGTGGACATTATTCTACAGTCTCTCCCGCCTTCATTCGACGCGTTCATTATTAATTTTAATATGAACAAAATCGATTGTACTCCGGCAGAGCTGCTGAATATGCTCTTGACCACTGAGGAGACTCTGAAGGGTAAGCCTTCAACCTCTGTCTTGATGGTTCCTTCCAGGAACAAGAAGAAGGGGAAGAAGGGCAAGGCCCCGGTCAAGAATTACAGCAAGGCTCTGAAGCAGAAGGTGAAGCGGTCCAAGGAATACAGGTGTTTCCACTGTGGCCAGCTGGGTCACTGGAAAAAGGACTGTAAAGCGCTCCAAGGAGATAAGAGGGGAAGCTTTGCTTCTGGCTCAGGTATATTCGTGACTGAAGTCATGTTTTCTTCTTCTATATCATGGGTGTTGGACACTGCATGTGGAGTTCACATTTGTTCAAATGTACAGGAACTCAAGAGAAGAAGGCAGGTGGGACAGCATGAGGTGGACCTACGCGTTGGAAACGGGGCACGGGTTGCTGCTGTTGCTGTAGGAGACTACTTTATTTCTTTACCATCTGGACTTGTATTGGAACTAAACAGTTGTTATTTTGTTCCCAGTATAACTAAAAATATTATCTCCATTCCTGCTCTTGTCAGGAAGGGATTTTCCTTTGAATGCAATATTTCAAAGTGTATTTTATCTTTTGATAATATTGTTTATGCAACTGGTTCAATTAACAATGGGTTATACATGTTGGACATGGAATGTTCGATACAGCAAATTGATATTAAGAAAGCCAAGTATGCTGATGACAGCACCTTGCTATGGCATAGTCGTTTGGGCCATATTAACGAGAAACGCATTAAGCGGTTGCATGATAATGGGCTGCTGGGATCATTCTCCTATAGGGAGATTGATACATGCAAAGCTTGTTTGATGGGCAAAATGACGAAGTCACCTTTTCCTCACAAAGGTCAAAGGGCTTCAGGTTTACTTGACCTTATACACAGTGATGTGTGTGGGCCTTTTAGTAAACATGCCAGAGGTGGCTATCAATACTTCATTACCTTTACTGATGATTTCAGTAGATATGGGTATGTCTATCTGATGAGACATAAGAGTGAATCTTTTGACAAGTTCAAAGAGTTCAAAAATGAAGTACAGAATCAGCTAGGCCGAAATATCAAGGCACTTCGCTCAGATCGAGGTGGTGAATACCTAAGTCATGCATTCACTGACTATCTAAAGGAGTGTGGGATTATCTCACAGCTCACTCCACCAGGAACACCGCAATGGAATGGTGTGTCCGAAAGGAGAAATAGAACGCTACTTGATATGGTTCGTTCTATGATGAGTCAGGCTACTCTACCCTACTCCTTTTGGGGTTTTGCACTGGAAACAGCTGCAAAGGTACTAAACCGAGTGCCATCCAAGGCAGTTTCAAAGACGCCATATGAGTTATGGTATGGGAAACAGCCAAGCTTGACATTTATCAGGATCTGGGGCTGCGAGGCTTATGTCAAAAAGCTCGCCTCTGGGAAACTAGAGAGCAGATCTGACAAATGTATCTTTGTCGGTTACCCTAAGGAAACTAAGGGTTATTATTTCTACGACCCCAAAGAGAACAAGGTTTTTGTTGCTCGGACGGCCATATTTCTTGAGAAGGAGTTTCTTCTGCAAGAGGCCAGTGGGAGAGAAATAAAACTGGATGAGAATCCAGAAGAAGGACAAAGTGACCAAGCACAGTTGGATGAGCCTGAGCCGGTAGAACAGGTTATTGAACAACCTGAGGCTCAGATATCACGGGAACCGCGAAGATCGGGTAGGATCCGTCGACAGCCTGAGCGCTATGACGGAGTCTACATCATTGATAATGATGAACCCCTTACTTATGCGGATGCGGTCAGTGGACCGGAATCAGCGAGATGGCTTGAAGCTATGCGCGCCGAGATGGACTCCATGTCAGATAACCAAGTTTGGGATTTGGTTGATCCGCCTCCGGGAGTTATCCCTATAGGCTGTAAATGGATCTTCAAGAAGAAGATTGACATGGATGGTAACGTAATTACCTATAAAGGCAGGCTAGTTGCGAAAGGTTTCAAACAAATCTACGGGATAGATTATGATGAAACTTTCTCACCTGTAGCCATGTTTAAGTCTATTCGGATTCTTTTCGCGATAGCTGCATATTATGATTATGAGATCTGGCAGATGGATGTGAAAACAGCTTTCCTGAATGGAAATCTGGATGAGGATGTGTATATGACACAACCAGAAGGTTTCACTAATCCAGCAGATCGTCATAAGATATGCAAGTTAAAGAAGTCTATTTATGGACTTAAACAAGCATCCAGAAGCTGGAATATTCGTTTTGATGAATCAGTTACTGAATTTGGTTTCATCAAGAACGAGGATGACCCGTGCGTATATAAGAGGTTTAGTGGGAGCGTGATTACTTTTCTAGTCCTCTACGTCGATGACATCTTGATCATTGGAAATGACATTCCTGAAATGCATGCTGTTAAGGCATGGCTGAGGAAATGTTTCCAGATGAAAGATTTAGGAGAAGCAGCCTATGTGTTAGGTGTGAAGATCTACCGGGATAGATCTAAGAGGCTTCTCGGGCTGTGCCAGAGTACTTACATCGAAAAGGTCCTGGAGAGATTTCACTTAGAGAATTCTAAGAAAGGATATCTTCCAGTCAGACATGGTCTGAATCTTTCGAAGAGTCAGTGTCCACAAACACAGACTGAGAAAGATGAAATGGACAATACGCCTTATGCTTCGGCTATTGGATCCATTATGTATGCGATGTTGTGTACTCGCCCAGACGTCGCTTACGGGTTAAGCGTGACCAGTCGTTACCAGAGTAATCCAGGTATGGCACACTGGATTGCAGTCAAGAACATTTTAAAATATCTGCGGAGGACCAAAGATATGTTCTTGATATATGGTGGTCAGGAAGAACTCAGTATTGAAGGATATACTGACGCTTCGTTCCAGTCTGACCAGGATGATTTCCGATCGCAATCAGGCTATGTTTTTAGCTTGAATGGAGGTGCAGTGGTGTGGAAGAGTTTCAAACAGTCAACTGTTGCTGATTCCACAACAGAAGCCGAGTATGTTGCAGCCTCGGAAGCATCCAAGGAGCCAGTGTGGATTCGTAAGTTCGTGAGAGAACTTGGTGTCGTTCCTTCGAGTGCAGATCCTTTGGTTATCTTCTGTGATAACACTGGAGCAATCGCACAAGCAAAGGAACCACGGTCGCACCAGAAGTCCAAGCACATACAGAGACGGTTTCATTTGATCAGGGAGATCATAGATCGTGGCGAGATCAAAATCTGCAAGGTTCATACAGATGACAATCTGGCAGACCCGCTTACCAAGCCTCTGGCGCAGCAGAAGCATGAGAAGCACTGTAATAATATGGGTTTGAGATTTCTCAACCATTAGATTAAGTGCAAGTGGGAGATTGTTGGGGTATGCCCTTAAGGCTAATGTTTGAGGCCTATGGGAATGTATCAGTATCATGTAATAAACTGTTATGTTTAAAGGCATGGTTGTTATTCAGTTAGCTACATTGTCTGCTGCAATATATGTTCTTCTGAATAATGTCTCAAAGCTATTCAGCTGGGCTGACATGCTATTATGTCCTTAGTCGATATATCTTGGTGAACATGAGACAGCCTTGATATGGTTAAGACTAATATGTGTTCTAATCTTATAGGATGCTTCGAGCATGGAATAAGATGTAGACTCATGGGTACATGGGATGTACTGGACAGACCCTACTAGGATGTTCAATTGTTTGTCACAATGTGAATATTCCTTGATTAAGACAAGTGGCACATTTCCTCTGACTTGAGATCACTTGTGTTTCTAAATGATAATTGTCATTGTTTTGAGGTAGTTCAATATCATTTGAAACATAATGATTATAGACTATCTTGGATGATGAGCTTGAGTCAGGTTAGGGCACTAATGATAGACATAGGATTGCCGTCTCCTTGTTTAAGGAGTGTGATGTTCTAAAGGGGCCCCCTGGATGAGATGATTGAGAAAAGAGTATGGCCATACCCAGGTGACAGTGTTCATCTGATCTAATCATGCTCATCATATTGGAGTTACGAGCTTGACAGGCTTGTCCAATAAGAACATCCAGTGGCAAAGGAAATATGCATGCCTTGTGAATTGATTCACACTTGTGCTATGTTTTGGGTGTAGTCTTGGAAGACTCTTTCCTCTATATCGGGAGACAGTGATGTGTTGCTAGATACCCCTCACTGATCGTGATAATGAGAATTATCGTTACCGACATTTAAAGGAAACCCTCAGGGTCGCACAATTTGATGATATGGCTTACTTAAGTCAGTTCGTGTGGACTGAATTGTTTAGGTTCAGTTTAAAGGGATTTAATCTCTGATTGTGAGTGAGATCTAGTCTGATCATGTTTGATTGATTAGGGCTTTAGATCGGTAAGCTTCGATCGAGAGATTAGATGCCAGATCGGTCAGATCAGGGGCATCGAAGAGATTGACGGTTAGATCTGAAGCCTTAGGGTTTATTTAAGATCTAGACCATATTGCTTGGTTTAATTGGTCTTGGACCAAACCGAAGTGAACCCGCTCATTGGTTGAGCGCATGGTTCAAGTGATGTGGCATTAGCGATTGGGTAAACCCAAGAGCGCATGTTGAGAAGTGGATGCTATTTTTGGATAGCACTTCTACTAATCGTGGCCATGACTCACGATTGCCACACTTCACGCTTCCCCCTCTCTTTGTTCGTCGCCAACGCTTGGCTTAGACGTGACAACCTCTCGGCTAGAGAAGAGGAGGACGAAAAAGGAAACTCAAGCAAGACGATCTTTTTCCTTTCCCTTTCCATTCGACAAAGGCTTCTTGGAACCTTGCTAGCACAAGGAGCACCAAGGAAAGTAGGCGACACCAATTGTGTGCGTCACCTTAGGAGAAGGCTCGCTTGCGCCTTTCCTTCCAAGTCTTCATCCAACGCAAATGGCTATGGTATGAATTCAAGTTTACTTAAGTTGATCATATATCATGCAATAGATTTTTTCAAACCCTTTATTCCGCTGCAAAGTTTTATGCGCCACATGACTAGGGTTTTTGCTCCCCCTAGAAGGGGACCCCCCTTAATCTTAAGGGGTACTTTCAATAAGATGTAGACTCATGGGTACATTGGATGTACTGGACAGACCCTACTAGGATATTCAATTGCTTGTCACAATGTGAATATTCCTTGTTTGCAACAAGTGGCACATGTCTTCTGACTTGAGATCACTTGTGTTTCTAAATGATGATTGTCATTGTTTTGAGGTAGTTCAATATCATTTGAAATATAATGGTTATAGACTATCTTGGATAATGATCATGAGTCAGGTTAGGACACTAGTGATAGATATAGGATTGCCGTCTCCTTGTTTAAGGAGTGTGATGTTCTAAAGGGGCCCCCCCGAATGAGATGATTGAGAAAGTGTATGGCCATACCCAGGTGACTATGTTCACTTGATCTAATCATGCTCATCATATTGGAGTTACAAGCTTGACCCGCTTGTCCAATAAGAACATCCAGTGGCAAAGGATACATGTATGCCTAGTGAAGTGGATTCACACTTGTGCTGTGGTTTGGGTGTAGTCTTGGAAGACTCTTTCCTTTATATCGGGAGACAGTGATGTGTTGCTAGATACCCCTCACTGATCGTGATAACGTAAGTTATCGTTACCGACATTTAAAGGAAACCCTTAGGGTCGCACAATTTGATGATATGGCTTACTTAAGTCAGATCGTGTGGACTGAATTGTTTTGGTTCAGTTCAAAGGGATTTAATCTCTGATTGTAAGTGAGATCTGGTCTGATCATGTTTGATTGATTAGGGCTTGAGATCGGTAAGCTTCGATCGAGAGTATTGATGCTAGATCGGTGAGATCAAGAGCATGACGAGATGAACGGTTAGATCTGCAGCCTTAGGGTTTAAGATGATCTAGACCAAATGGCTTGGGCTGGTTTGGTTTGGTCTTTGGACCAAATGCATTTACATTGAACCGGTTCAAGAGCTTGAACGCATGGTTCATTGTTTGTGGCGTTATTGATCGGTTTAGAGATCTTGAACGCATGGCTTAATGTCTTTCCTATTTTGGAAAGTAATAAGCGCATGTTCCCTTCAACGCCAAAACAAGTGAACGCTCCATTCAACCTTCGGCACCTCTCTCTCTCGACGAGACCTTGGTGTGGAGAAGGAGACATCTTGGAGAAGGTTCGGCAAGCCTAGAGACCATCTCTCATTCCCTTTCCATACGGCAAGAACCCTTGAAGAACCTTGCTAGCACAAGGATCTCCAAGGAGTAGGCACATCACCTTGTGTGCGTCAACTAGGGAGAAGATCCCTTTCGGTCTTTGCTTCCAAGCTACCATCCATATGATGGCGATGGTATGATCCTTCATTCATGGTTGCAATCATTTTGATGTTAATCATATGGCATTCAAAAGATCCTAATAAACCCTATGCTTCCTTGCGAAAATCTTGAAAATGCGCCCCCCCCTTTAGGGTTTCATGCCCCCCTCTTGAAAGGGGTTTCTTCAATTGGTATCAGAGCGAGGTTTTCGCATGTTCATATGATTGCTTTTGCTTGTTGTGATCCGTGTATGCTAATACATGTTATAGATCTATATGAAGGTTTAATTAAGTTTGCGCATGTTACCTTAGATACATGTTTCTATCTAGTTGCGCATGTTAACTTAGTTGAAAGCTTCTTATTGTGTTGCGCTTGTTGAAGATGTTTTGAACAAAACTTACATCTTGCGCGCCTATCACCTAGATCTATATTTGCGCCTACTATAAACCCTTAGACGGGTTGATGGGGTTGAAAGCATCATCTAGTATAGATCAAACTAGTCTGATCAGACCATCTGACAGCCTAGATGGATTGACCAGATGGCACCTGTGCGCAAGCACGAGGTGGCTATAGGTCGATTGCATCACAGGTGTGTAGCGAGGTCTGGTTGAGACAACTAATGAACACACATGAGTTAGGCCCGGGGTCACACCCGCTTGCCAGAACTCATGATGGTTGTTCAGCCCTTGGCGCATGCATGGTTGACCATTAGGTCAACTCGAGTCAGTTATGACTTGGTGCATGCAAGGGCATGGATCTAACTAGATTGATGAGTGGATCCCTATCAATGGACCGTTGTAAGGTTGTAGGGCACATAAGAAAATTAAAATTGATGCCAATGGGTTTTCAAAATTTTATTTTCTTTGTAATGGATCACATGTTGATTGAATGATGCCATGATGCTTGTTTATTTAATCTTATGTGGGTTGCCCTTTAATGTGTGCTGTGCTGGGGCCTGCGAGCCTGGTAAATTGTAAATTAATATTATTGTGATCTGCGCATCACATTTCTAATTAATTTATTGTATAATTGACCTGCGAGTCAATCTTGTCTAGATAGATTAAAATGTATTTTAATCAGACAAGAGTTCAAAGCACACATGGCAGAGGTGCATGCAGCTAAGGCTTTTCCAGGTGGGAAGTCTAGGGTTCGACCCTAGGACAGGCGCATTCACCTGGTAGGCGCACCTGAGCTGCATTGAGCGCTAGGGCCCTGGGTTGGACCAGATGAGATGCAAAAGACCCAAGAAGAGCAAGTGAAGACTTAAGTTGATTTAAGGTCTTACTTAGGCTCTATGGGCTTTTACCACATAAGATCCATGCTTTCTTTTATTTTCTAAATAATTAGAATTGCATGAGTTATTTATCTTCTGCTATAGCCATAGGATTTGCCTGATAGTAAGAAGATAAAAGACCATTAAAATCCAACGCTAAAATATCAAGCACGTAATGCCTTCTGGCGCGAAACCTCACTGTTCTGACTATCGTTGGGGCCGTGTTGTACCCACTCAGTGGGCACACCCATCTATCTTCATACGGTGTGTGATTTCACCTGCGTGTTACAGAGAAGGGATTTATCGCTTCTCGTTGCTCAGCATAGCACGTGGTGGTCCAGGGAGTAGGTCAGGTCAGCTTGACCATGTAGGCTACATATGGGGCATATGGTAGCTATATGGAGGCAGCCATCTGTGGGGTCAGAGACTGTGTTGTACCAACTCAGTTGGCACAGCCTGCTGGATTGCCCAGATGAAGGGGAATCGCACGGGTTGGCGATTGGCAGGGACTGCCTACCAGAGATTAGTGCTTGTACTCTCTGTGCATCTTATCTCGCCTGAGCGGGACGCAGAGACCAAGTATGAAATCTGGATCCCATCTCACTAAAAGAGTGTTACTCTTTCGGGCTGTTTTGCTGGATTTTTCAGCCAGATAAAATAGTGAGAAAAAGAATCTTTCTTAAGTCCTGGATTGATTCTAGACATTGATACTGACCTTGCTGTTCTTGCATTGTTGTAGATTCCTGCAGCAACGAACACCATGAGCTTCAATGTGCGATCCCTACTGGAAAGGGAGAAGTTTGCTGGGCCAAACTTCTCAGACTGGTACGGACACCTTAAGATTGTTCTTAAGGCAGAGAGGAAACTGTATGTCCTCGAGACGGCTGTGCCGCCTCAACCCGCTGCGAACGCCGCAAGGGCGGTTCGTGATGCCTATGAAAAGCATGTCAATGATAGCATTGATGTCGCTTGCCTGATGCTAGCGTCTATGACGCCACCGCTGCAGCGTCAGCATGAGGATATGTCTGCTATAAAAATTATAGCAAACCTCAAGATGCTGAAACATCCCACATTCTTAACCCCAAACAAATGGCACAATTCATAAAAGAAACAGGATGTTTCATATAAGATCGATCATATGCTAGGTAAAACCGAGTTCAAGAAAACACGATCTGAAAAATTTCATAAATCCATACACACAAATTCACAAAACTCAAATCTCATAAGGGTACCTGCCACCACGCAATCCTTGCACTAGACATATGCAAGGCAACAGTTATATCAAAACCGATTCAAAATTCATAAAATCCATAAAGGTACCTGCCACCAGGCAATACTTGCACTAGACATATGCAAGTTACAGGGTATATCAAAACCGATTGCACAGAGTATACAACAAGCCGAAATTCAAAACAAAATCACAAAAATCGATTTTATAAACTCATACCAAACACCGAAACCAGGCTGAAGCCCGCGGTGACACAAAAATCAAACTCATTTAATTGCCACAATCAGGCAACACAAATTCACATAGTTCACATGGTTCACATCACATGGTTCACATAGTTCATAAAATTCATATTCGGCCACAGCCGGCCTCAAATTAATTAAGCATAAACATAGGGCCACAACCGGCATTATAAGCATAAATCACAACATCAATATCATGCTAACTGCGCCCCTGCTCTATACCTGAAAATAATGAGGGGTGAGCTACACAGCCCAGTGAGTGGATAGTCTAATTGACCATCCATAACATACACTCAAAAATATATGCAGATTGTTTTAAAAATCTTTAACAGGAACATAATGTCGAACATAATGTCAACATATAACCAGATTAAGTAACAAGATTAAGTACAGAAGTCACATAAACAGTCAGATGTACACACCCACATATAACAAACTAAGGGTACTAGAGTTATACTCTAAACCAACTAAACACATATATTCTAAACCAACTAAACACATATAACTTAGGTTCACAAACTCAGGTTCTAGAGTTATACTCTAAACCACTAAACACACCAACACATAATCAACCTAGTTGTCCAGCATATTCAGTAGTGACCAATATGGTCTAACCCGGCTTGGCCAAAGCACTGGGAGCCGCATGCAACACATAAACAAGGATAGTGAGTAGAATCAAGAGGTGGCCCCCGCCAGGTCACGACGTGGCACTTTGCTCTCTCACCCCATAACACATCAGAGTGATGACATCAAGAGGTGGCCCCTGTCTGATCAAGACATGGCACTTTGCGTCTTATATCACCCTGTCACATAAAGAGTAATGACATCAAGAGGTGGCCCCTGTCTGATCAAGACATGGCACTTTGCGTCTTATATTACCCCATCACATAAAAGAGTAGTGACATCAAGAGGTGGCCCCTGTCTGACCAAGACATGGCACTTTGCGTCAAAACCCGTTCTCCCAAAAGGTTCCTACTGGACAACATACATATCTTATTTCATATTTCACAAAGGTGGACATATTTCACAAAGGTGGACTCCTAAGTGTCAACTAGACTCTAGGATAGTCATCACAAAAATCATATCGGGCAGGCTGAACATCAACCCCCATCACAATAACCATAATAGGCAGGCTGATCATCAACCCCCTCACATATCACAATACAGGGCTGAAATTCAAACCCTTAACATATCACATAAGGACCATCCACTTGAGTTCATAGTTACACCTAGCCTTAGTCCTAACCATCACATAACCACCTAATTTCCAAATTCACATAACCCATAATTTTCCAATTTCACAAAACCCATCACATAACACTTATTGTTCAAAATCACCTAGTCACACATATTGTTCAAAATCATATAACATAACACATAATATTTTCACCGAATATTGTGTAGTCCTTAAATTTCAGGCTGGTCAGTTCAGTGTAATTTTGCTAAATTATCACCCAATGTTTTCAAACATAATTGCATGATCTTAATTAAATAAACATGAGTTTTACAACATAACGTTATTGGCAATTTATCAAGCATCCATAAAATTCGACATATAACATTTATCATGCGCCCCAAAATCAATATAAAATTAAAGCATAATTGCTTTACAAATCACACATGTAACCCACGGTTTCAAACATAATATCAATTTAAAAATACACCTTAGTTAACAAGAATTTCATACTTAAGATCAATGATTTAATGCTTCCTAAACTCCACACAATAATTACCCTAAATTCGGTTTTCAGGGAGATATGCCTTAAATTCGGTTTTCATGGAAAATACCCTAAACTAACTTTTCATGGAGAAATATCAAGATTAAATTCACATGGAAACATGTTAACCACAATATCAAATTTCGGTTTAACTACAATTAACAAGGTTTCGGCTCCAAAAATCATTGGTTTAATATTGCCAAAATTCTCTATAAAATATCTAATTAACAAGAAATTCATGCTCAATGTTCGATGATTTAATGCTACCAAAATACCTTAAATTTCATACAAATTTTTGGTTAAACAATCATCAAATTAATTCGGTTTTTACAATAGTTTTCGAGATTGTTTCGTTTCTCATAGTCAACACCAACATTCGGTTTTCATAACAATTTTCCCAAGAATTCGATTTTAAACATGGTAATTTTCCCAAGAATCCAATTGCATCATATAATACAATCACAACCAATCTAATAGATCAAACAAGACCTTCCACTCACCTTGAACCGAGAATACTATGGTGAAAAATCTTCCACAAAATCGCCTAAAGCCTTTAAGTCGCCTAAGGAATCTCCAAGAATTCACCAAGGAAGTTCCACCTCAAAGAATTTCGTCAAAAGGAAGAAGAAAATCGCCTCCAAGCTTCCAAGAATCGCCTTCTTCTTTCAAGCCGTCGCCTAGGGTTCTTCCAAGCTAGAATTTCGCCAAAAACTCTTACCCTAAGCGCAATTCCCACTTAAACTTTGGATTTTAAAATTTTAAACCCATTAACCCATTAATTCAAATAGGGTTTAATTCATTTAGCTAATAAATTTGAATTTCAAATCCAATTAGCGCCAACCCCAATATTCTCATAATTAACCAATTAATTTAATTAACTTAACCAATAACCATTCACTTAAACGAAATCCATTAAGGATTTTAATTAACATCCAATAAGGATTTAATTAACCAATAAGCCCAATTAATTACTTACAATAAATTAACAAGCAATAAACCAGTTAATTAACAACAAAATCTCTAGTTAATTAACTATAATTTATTAACTAAAAATCTCTAATTAATTTATCATAAATTAACTATCAATACTCAGGAATAATAACTCAGTCAATAATATTATTTAAATCAAAAATAATGCTTACCAGGACTTAAGATCCTTGGATCTTACATCCCTCCCTCCTTATAAAGCTTTAGTCCTCTAAAGCTCAGCATCCATATCATCAAAGTGCAGGGGTCCCCTTCAAGGGGGAGCGAAAAACCCTAATGGGCGCATGTGTTTCAACGCAGCGGAAATAAGGGTTTTAGGGATCATTAGCATGATATATGATCAACTATGAAAAATCGATTGCAAAATGCCAATAAGATTCATACCATCGCCATCTATGGATGAAGTGTTGGAAGCAAAAACCGAAAGGGGTCTTCTCCCTAGTCGACGCACACACGATGAAGAATGGCCTCTCCTTGTCGTCTTTGTGCTAGCAAAGCTTCAAGGGTCCTTTGCGCATGGAGGAGATGAGATCCTTGGGCTTGGCGAAGAAGAAGTTCCTCTACACTCGTCAAGACTTTTGTCACACGAGAAGGGAGGAGATGTCGTCCGAAGTTGATGATCGACAAGGGAGTAAACACGTTGTAATCAACGTGGGCGTTGCTATCCAAAAATAGTAACCCATTACTCACTTCGGTTATGCGTTCACATGAAGTGAACCGCAACCCTCTTCTCCCATTCGAACCTTTTGAACCAAGCGCTCATAACATGAGCCGGTTCAAGTGACTTTGGTTCAAGACCAAATCGGCCCAAGCAATGGTCGATCTTATTGAACCACAAGGTTCAAGATCACCGTTGATCTCTCGATGCTCTAGATCTCACTGATCTAGCATCATAACTCTCGATCGAAGCTTACCGATCTGAAGCCCTAATCAATCAAACATGATCAGACCAGATCTCACTCTCAATCAGAGTTTAACACCCCTTTAAACTGAACTAAACAATTCAGTCCACACGATCTGACTTAAAGAAGCCATATCATCAAATTGTGCGACCCTAAGGGTTTCCTTTAAATGTCGGTAACGATAACTCACGTTATCACGATCAGTGAGGGGTATCTAGCAACACATCACTGTCTCCCGATATAAAGGAAAGAGTCTTCCAAGACTTCACCCAAACCACAGCACAAGTGTGAATCCAATTCACTAGGCATGCATACTTCCTTTGCCAGTTGATGTTCTTATTGGACAAGCCTGTCAAGCTTGTAACTCCAATATGATGAGCATGATTAGATCAGATGAACACTGTCACCTGGGTATGGCCATACACTCTCTCAATCATCTCATCCAGGGGGGCCCTTATAGAACATCACACTCCTTAAACAAGGAGACGGCAATCCTATGTCTATCACTAGTGTCCTAACCTGACTCAAGCTCACCATCCAAGATAGTCTATAATCATTATGTTTCAAATGATATTGAACTACCTCAAAACAATGACAATCATCATTTAGAAAACACAAGTGATCTCAAGTCAGAGGAAATGTGCCACTTGTCGCAATCAAGGAATATTCACATTGTGACAAACAATTGAACATCCTAGTAGGGTCTGTCCAGTACATCCCATGTACCCATGAGTCTACCTCTTATTCCATGCTCGAAGCATCCTATAAGATTAGAACACATATTAGTCTTAACTATATCAAGGCTGTCTCATGTTCACCAAGATACATCGACCAAGGACATAATAGCATGTCAGCCCAGCTGAACAGCTTTGAGACATTATTCAGAAGAACATATATTAGAGCAGACAATGTAGCTAACTGAATAACAACCATGCCTTTATAAACATATGAGTTTATTACATGATACAGATACATTCCCACAGGCCTCAAACAATAGCCTTAAGGGCATACCCCAACAATCTCCCACTTGCACTTAATCTAATGGTTGAGGAATCTCAAACCCATATTATTACAGTGCTTTTCATGCTTCTGCTGCGCCAGAGGCTTGGTAAGCGGGTCTGCCAGATTGTCATCTGTATGAACCTTGCATACTTTGATCTCGCCACGATCAATGATCTCCCTGATCAAATGAAACCGTCTCTGTATGTGCTTGGACTTCTGGTGCGACCGTGGTTCCTTTGCTTGTGCAATTGCTCCAGTGTTATCACAGAAGATAACCAAAGGATCTGCACTCGAAGGAACGACACCAAGTTCTTTCACGAACTTACGAATCCACACTGCCTCCTTGGATGCTTCCGAGGCTGCAACATACTCGGCTTCTGTTGTGGAATCAGCAACAGTTGACTGTTTGAAACTCTTCCACACCACTGCTCCACCATTCAAGCTAAAAACATAGCCTGATTGCGATCGGAAATCATCCTGGTCAGACTGGAACGAAGCGTCAGTATATCCTTCAATACTGAGTTCTTCCTGACCACCATATATCAAGAACATATCTTTGGTCCTCCGCAGATATTTTAAGATGTTCTTGACTGCAATCCAGTGCGCCATACCTGGATTACTCTGGTAACGACTGGTCACGCTTAACCCGTAAGCGACGTCTGGGCGAGTACACAACATCGCATACATAATGGATCCAATAGCCGAAGCATAAGGCGTATTGTCCATTTCATCTTTCTCAGTCTGTGTTTGTGGACACTGACTCTTCGAAAGACTCAGACCATGTCTGACTGGAAGATATCCTCGTTTAGAATTCTCTAAATGAAATCTTTCCAGGACTTTATCGATGTAAGTACTCTGGCACAGCCCGAGAAGCCTCTTAGATCTATCCCTGTAGATCTTCACACCTAACACATAGGCTGCTTCTCCTAGATCTTTCATCTGGAAACATTTCCTCAGCCATGCCTTAACAGCATGCATTTCAGGAATGTCATTTCCAATGATCAAGATGTCATCGACGTAGAGGACTAGGAAAGTAATCACGCTCCCACTAAACCTCTTATATACACACGGGTCATCCTCGTTCTTGATGAAACCAAATTCAGTAACTGATTCATCAAAACGAATATTCCAGCTTCTCGATGCTTGTTTAAGTCCATAAATGGACTTCTTTAACTTGCATATTTTATGACGATCTGCTGGATTAGTGAAACCTTCAGGTTGTGTCATATACACATCCTCATCCAGATTTCCATTAAGGAAAGCTGTTTTCACATCCATCTGCCAGATCTCATAATCGTAATATGCAGCTATCGCAAAAAGAATCCGAATAGACTTAAACATGGCTACAGGTGAGAAAGTTTCATCATAATCTATCCCGTAGATTTGTTTGAAACCTTTCGCAACTAGCCTGCCTTTATAGGTAACCACGTTACCATCCATGTCAATCTTCTTCTTGAAGATCCATTTACAGCCTATAGGGATTACTCCCGGAGGCGGATCAACCAAATCCCAGACTTGGTTATCTGACATGGAGTCCATCTCGGCGCGCATAGCTTCAAGCCATCTCGCTGACTCCGGTCCACTGACCGCATCCGCATAAGTGAGGGGTTCATCATTGTCAATGATGTAGACTCCGTCATAGCGCTCAGGCTGTCGACGAATCCTTCCCGATCTTCGCGGTTCCCGTGATATCTGAGCCTCAGGTTGTCCAATAACCTGTTCTACCGGCTCAGGCTCATCCAACTCTGCTTGAGCACTTTGTCCTTCTTCTGGATTCTCATCCAGCTTTATTTCTCTCCCACTGGCCTCTTGCAGAAGAAACTCCTTCTCAAGAAATATGGCCGTACGAGCAACAAAAACCTTGTTCTCCTTGGGATCGAAGAAATAATAACCCTTAGTTTCCTTAGGGTAACCGACAAAGATACATTTCTCAGATCTGCTCTCTAGTTTCCCAGAGGCGAGCTTTTTGACATAAGCCTCGCAACCCCAGATCCTGATAAATGTCAAGCTTGGCTGTTTCCCATACCATAACTCATATGGCGTCTTTGAAACTGCCTTGGATGGCACTCGGTTTAGTACCTTTGCAGCTGTTTCCAGTGCAAAACCCCAAAAGGAGTAGGGCAGAGTAGCCTGACTCATCATAGAACGAACCATATCTAGTAACGTTCTATTTCTCCTCTCGGACACACCATTCCATTGCGGTGTTCCTGGTGGAGTGAGCTGTGAGATAATCCCACACTCCTTTAGATAGTCAGTAAACGTATGACTTAGGTATTCACCACCTCGATCTGAGCGAAGTGCCTTGATATTTCGGCCTAGCTGATTTTGTACTTCATTCTTGAACTCTTTGAACTTGTCAAAAGATTCACTCTTATGTCTCATCAGATAGACATACCCGTATCTACTGAAATCATCAGTAAAGGTAATGAAGTACTGATAGCCACCTCTGGCATGTTTACTAAATGGCCCACACACATCACTGTGTATAAGGTCAAGTAAACCTGAAGCCCTTTGACCTTTGTGAGGAAAAGGTGACTTCGTCATTTTACCCATCAAACAAGCTTTGCATGTATCAATCTCCTTATAGGAGAATGATCCCAGCAGTCCATGATCATGCAACCGCTTAATGCGTTTCTCGTTAATATGGCCTAAACGACTATGCCATAGCAAGGTGCTGTCATCAGCATACTTGGCTTTCTTGATATCAACGTTCTGTATAGAACATTCCATGTCCAACATGTATAACCCATTGTTAATTGAACCAGTTGCATAAACAATATTATCTAAAGACAAAACACACTTTGAAATATTGCATTCAAAGGAAAATCCCTTCCTGACAAGAGCAGGAATGGAGATAATATTTTTAGTTATACTGGGAACAAAGTAACAATTGTCTAGTTCCAATACAAGTCCAGATGGTAAAGAAATGAAGTAGTCTCCTACAGCAACAGCAGCAACCCGTGCCCCGTTTCCAACTCGTAGGTCCACCTCATGCTGTCCCACCTGCCTTCTTCTCTTGAGTTCCTGTACATTTGAACAAATGTGAACTCCACATGCAGTGTCCAACACCCATGATATAGAAGAAGAAAACATGACCTCAGTCACGAATATACCTGAGCCAGAAGCGAAGCTTCCCCTCTTATCTCCTTGGAGCGCTTTACAGTCCTTTTTCCAGTGACCCAGCTGGCCACAGTGGAAACACCTGTATTCCTTGGACCGCTTCACCTTCTGCTTCAGAGCCTTGCTGTAATTCTTGACCGGGGCCTTGCTCTTCTTCCCCTTCTTTTTGTTCCTTGAAGGAAACATTAAGACAGAGGTTGAAGGCTTACCCTTCAGAGTTTCCTCAGTAGTCAAGAGCATATTCAACAGCTCTGCCGGAGTACAATCGATTTTGTTCATATTAAAATTAATAATGAACGCGTCGAATGAAGGCGGGAGAGACTGCAGAATAATGTCCACAGCAAGCTCCTGGTTGATGGTATGCCCCAGTTTCTCTAGAGCCTCCTTGTGCCCAATCATCTTGAGCACGTGAGCTCCTACTGGGCTCCCCTCAGCCAGTTTGCTCTGAAAGAAGAGCTTAGTCAAATTATAGCGTTCAGTCCTCGCCTGTGCAGCATACAGCATCTTGAGGTTCACTATAATCTCTATAGCCGACATATCCTCATGCTGACGCTGCAGCGGTGGCGTCATAGACGCTAGCATCAGGCAAGCGACATCAATGCTATCATTGACGTGCTTTTCATAGGCTTCCCGAACCGCCCTTGCGGCGTTCGGAGCGGGCTGCGGCGGTATCGCCGTCTCGAGGACATACAGTTTCCTCTCTGCCTTAAGAACAATCTTAAGGTGTCCAAACCAGTCAGAGAAGTTTGGCCCAGCAAACTTCTCCCTTTCCAGTAGGGATCGCACATTGAAGTTCATGGTGTTCGTTGCTGCAGGTATCTACAACAATGCAAGAACAGCAAGGTCAGTATCAATGTATAAGAATCAATCAGGACTTAAGAAAGATTCTTTTTCTCACTATTTTATCAGGCGTGAAAAATCCAGCAAAATAGCCCGAAAGAGTAGAACTCTTTTAGTGAGATGGGATCCAGATTTCATACTTGGTCTCCGCGTCCCGCTCAGGCGAGATAAGATGCACAGAGAGTACAAGCACTAATCTCTGGTAGGCTATCCCAGCCAATCGCCAACCCGTGGGATTCCCCTTCATCTGGGCAATCCAGCAGACTGTGCCAACTGAGTTGGTACAACACAATCTCTGACCCCACAGATGGCTGCCTCCATGTGCTACCATATGCGCCACATATGTAGACTACACGGTCAAGCTGACCCGACCTACTCCCTGGACCACCATGTGCTATGCTGAGCAACGAGAAGGGATAAATCCCTACTCTGTAACACACAGGTGTAATCCCGCACCGTCTGAAGATAGATGGACGTGCCCACTGAGTGGGTACAACACGGCTCCAACGATAATCAGAACAGTGAGGTTTCGCGTCAGAAGGCTTACGAGCTTGATATTTTTAGCGTTGGATTTTAACGGTCTTTTATCTTCCTTTTCTATCATACAATTCCTATGGTGATAGCAGAAGATAAATTTAATCATGCAATTCTAATATTAACAAATAAAAGAAAGCATGTATCTTATGTGGTAAAAGCCCATAGCCCTAGTGAGACCTTAACCTAGCTTAAGTCTACACTTGCTCTTCATGGGTCTTTTGCTGCTCATCTGGCCCAAGCAGGGCCCTAGCGCCATTTGCAGCACTGGTGCGCCCACCAGGAATTTGCGCCTGGTCCCAGAGTCGAACCCTGGACCTCCCACCTGGTCAAGCCACTGCTGCATGCGCCTCTGCCAAGTGTGCTCTGTGCTCTTGTCTAATTAAATTACAATTTAACTATCTAGACAAGAGTGACACGCAGGTCACTTTCACATTATAAATTAATCAAAATTGTGATTCGCAGATCACAAAAATAAAATTAATTTACAACAATTAATCCCAGGCTCGCAGGCCCCAGCACAGCACACATTAATAACGGGCAGCCCACATAAGACTAAATAGACAAACATATGCATCAATCAAGAATCATGTGATCCATACATAAAAATTAAAATTTTTTCGAAAACCCCTTGGGATCAATTTTAATTTTTCCTTATTTCCCCTACAACCTTACAACGGTCCATTACTAGGGATCCACTCAACCAACCTAGTCAGATCCACTACCCTTGCATGCACCAAGTCCTAACTGACTTGAGTTGACCATAAGGTCAACCATGCATGCGCCAGGGCTGAACGACCACACAGAGGTCTGGCAAGCGGGCGTGACCCCGGGCCTAACTCAGGTGCGTTCATTAGTCGTCTCAATCAGACATCGCTACACACCTGTCTGCAGTCGACCTATAGCCACCATAGGCTTGCGCCGAGGTGCTAACTGGTCGACCCATTCAGGCTGTCAGATAGTCTGATCAGACATTCTGGATCTAACCTAGGGGTGACTTCAACCCTAATAACCCGTCTAAGGGTTTACAGTAGGCGGCTTAGATCTAAGGTGATACGCGCAAGAGATATAAGTTTTTGATAAAAACTCTATAACAAGTGCCAAGGCATCATACATGCGTAACACATAAACTTACATCATGCGCAACCTTACAACATGCGTCAACTACAAGGAAAGGTTCGCATGTATTCTAGATCTAGCAAGATGGCGCATACAAGGATCACAAATCATAGCAAACATATTATCATGCGATTTAGCCTGCTCTGATACCAATTGCAGGGGTCCCCTTCAAGGGGGAGCGAAAAACCCTAATGGGCGCATGTGTTTCAACGCAGCGGAAATAAGGGTTTTAGGGATCATTAGCATGATATATGATCAACTATGAAAAATCGATTGCAAAATGCCAATAAGATTCATACCATCGCCATCTATGGATGAAGTGTTGGAAGCAAAAACCGAAAGGGGTCTTCTCCCTAGTCGACGCACACACGATGAAGAATGGCCTCTCCTTGTCGTCTTTGTGCTAGCAAAGCTTCAAGGGTCCTTTGCGCATGGAGGAGATGAGATCCTTGGGCTTGGCGAAGAAGAAGTTCCTCTACACTCGTCAAGACTTTTGTCACACGAGAAGGGAGGAGATGTCGTCCGAAGTTGATGATCGACAAGGGAGTAAACACGTTGTAATCAACGTGGGCGTTGCTATCCAAAAATAGTAACCCATTACTCACTTCGGTTATGCGTTCACATGAAGTGAACCGCAACCCTCTTCTCCCATTCGAACCTTTTGAACCAAGCGCTCATAACATGAGCCGGTTCAAGTGACTTTGGTTCAAGACCAAATCGGCCCAAGCAATGGTCGATCTTATTGAACCACAAGGTTCAAGATCACCGTTGATCTCTCGATGCTCTAGATCTCACTGATCTAGCATCATAACTCCAGATCGAAGCTTACCGATCTGAAGCCCTAATCAATCAAACATGATCAGACCAGATCTCACTCTCAATCAGAGTTTAACACCCCTTTAAACTGAACTAAACAATTCAGTCCACACGATCTGACTTAAAGAAGCCATATCATCAAATTGTGCGACCCTAAGGGTTTCCTTTAAATGTCGGTAACGATAACTCACGTTATCACGATCAGTGAGGGGTATCTAGCAACACATCACTGTCTCCCGATATAAAGGAAAGAGTCTTCCAAGACTTCACCCAAACCACAGCACAAGTGTGAATCCAATTCACTAGGCATGCATACTTCCTTTGCCACTTGATGTTCTTATTGGACAAGCCTGTCAAGCTTGTAACTCCAATATGATGAGCATGATTAGATCAGATGAACACTGTCACCTGGGTATGGCCATACACTCTCTCAATCATCTCATCCAGGGGGGCCCTTATAGAACATCACACTCCTTAAACAAGGAGACGGCAATCCTATGTCTATCACTAGTGTCCTAACCTGACTCAAGCTCACCATCCAAGATAGTCTATAATCATTATGTTTCAAATGATATTGAACTACCTCAAAACAATGACAATCATCATTTAGAAAACACAAGTGATCTCAAGTCAGAGGAAATGTGCCACTTGTCGCAATCAAGGAATATTCACATTGTGACAAACAATTGAACATCCTAGTAGGGTCTGTCCAGTACATCCCATGTACCCATGAGTCTACCTCTTATTCCATGCTCGAAGCATCCTATAAGATTAGAACACATATTAGTCTTAACTATATCAAGGCTGTCTCATGTTCACCAAGATACATCGACCAAGGACATAATAGCATGTCAGCCCAGCTGAACAGCTTTGAGACATTATTCAGAAGAACATATATTGCAGCAGACAATGTAGCTAACTGAATAACAACCATGCCTTTATAAACATATGAGTTTATTACATGATACAGATACATTCCCACAGGCCTCAAACAATAGCCTTAAGGGCATACCCCAACACAAAGAGGTAAGCATAATTTTTCCTCATATCAGCTTCAGTCTCCCAAGTCGCTTCTTCAACTGACTGATTTCCCCAGATAACCTTTACCAAAGGTATAGTCTTGTTCCTCAGAACTTTATCCTTTCTATCCACAATCCGGAGAGGTCTTTCCTCAAAAGTCAAATCACTCTGAATCTGAAGAGGTTCCAACTCCAACACATGAGATGGATCAGGATGATATTTCCTCAAAACAGAAACGTGGAATACATTATGCACATGATCCATAGCAGGAGGTAAAGCCAATCGGTAAGCCACTGGACCAACTCTCTCAATAATATCAAAAGGGCCTACAAACCTAGGGCTCAACTTGCCCTTTTTGCCAAATCTCATAACACCCTTTGTAGGTGACACCTTCAAGAACACATGATCCCCTACCATAAACTCCAAGGAACGACGACGGTCATCAGCATAACTCTTCTGTCTGTCCCGAGAAATTTTCAGTTTATCCCGGATCTCTCTGACCTTATCAGTAGTCTCCTGTACTGCATCAGATCTCAAAATCATTCTGTCACCAGTTTCCTCCCAACACAAGGGAGTCCTACACCTTCTCCCATACAAGGCCTCATAAGGAGCCATCTGAATACTGGAGTGGAAACTATTATTATAAGTGAACTCTATTAAAGATAGATCCCGGTTCCACTCAGAACTCCAATCAACCACATAGGCTCTCAACAAATCTTCTAGAGTCTGTATAGTACGCTCTGTCTGGCCATCAGACTGAGGATGGTATGCTGTACTAAAACTCAACTTAGTACCCAAACCCTCCTGTAAACTCTTCCAAAATCTGGACAAAAATCGAGAGTCCCTATCAGACACAATATCAACAGGAACTCCATGCAGTCTGACTATCTCATCAATGTACAATCTAGCCAGCCTCTCTAAAGAATAAGTCATCTTAATCGGAAGAAAGTGGGCTGATTTGGTGAGTCTATCAACAATCACCCAAATAGCATCATGACCCAATCTGGTTCTGGGCAAACCACACACAAAATCCATACTGATGCATTCCCACTTCCACTCAGGAATAGGAAGAGACTGCAACAAACCACCAGGCTTCTGGTGTTCAGCCTTTACAGTCTGACAGGTTAAACACCTAGAGACAAAATCAGTTACTTCTTTCTTCATACCCGGCCACCAAAATTTTTTCTTAAGGTCCTGATACATCTTAGTCACACCAGGATGTAGAGAATATTTGGAGTTATGGCTGTCCTCCAATATTTCTTTCCTCAAGCTCGGTTCCTCAGGGACACATACCCTTCCACGAAACCGAAGAATACCATCATCAGACAGGCTAAAATCCTGAACTGCGCCATCAACCAGACTATCCCTGATCTGAACTAATTTCGGATCCACAGACTGCTGATCTCTGATCTTCTGCAACAAAGCAGACTGTACTCTGAGAAAAGCCACATAACCAGTCTGAACTTTAGGAGCAACACTGATCCTGAGATCTCTGAACTCCTGCAGTAACTGCCACTCACTAACCCGTAAAGCAGCTACTGAAGTAACTGGATGTCTGCTCAGCGCATCCGCCACTACATTGGCCTTTCCAGCCTGATACTGAATGGAGAAGTCATAGTCTTTGATCAACTCCATCCATCTTCTCTGTCTCATGTTCAACTCCTTCTGAGTGAAAATATACTTGAGACTCTGGTGATCAGTGAACAGATCAAACTCCTGACCCAACAAATAGTGACGCCATATCTTCAAAGCAAAGACTACGGCCGCCAACTCTAAATCATGAGTAGGGTAGTTCAATTCATACTCCTTCAGTTGTCTCGAAGCATAGGCTACTACAGAACCCTTCTGCATCAAGACACAACCCAACCCTTTGCCAGAAGCATCTGTATAAACAGTAAACCTTTCCCCATCACTAGGTATAATGAGGATCGGTGTACTAGTCAACCTTCTCTTCAGCTCTTGGAAGCTCTCTTCACACTTGTCATCCCAAATAAACTTAGCTTCCTTTCTGGTCAACTTAGTTAAAGGACCCGCCAGCTTGGAGAATCCCTCAACAAATCGCCGGTAGTAACCTGCCAAACCCAGAAAACTCCTGATCTCAGTAGCACTAGTCGGTCTTCCCCAATTGAGGATGGCTTGCACTTTAACTGGATCCACAGACACCCCCTGACCAGAAATCACATGCCCAAGGAAACTAATCTTTTCCAGCCAGAATTCACACTTACTAGCCTTGGCATATAATCGGCTCTTCCTCAGAACCTCCAGCACTCTGCGCAAGTCACTGACATGATCTGAAGTAGTCCGTGAGTATACCAAAATATCGTCTATAAAGACTACCACACAAGAGTCAAGCAATTCATGGAATACCCTGTTCATCAAATCCATGAAGACAGCAGGTGCATTCGTCAGTCCAAAAGGCATAACTAAAAATTCGAAATGCCCATACCTGGTCCTGAAAGCAGTCTTAAATATATCCTCATCCTTGACCCTAAGCTGATAATACCCTGATCTCAGATCAATCTTAGAGAACACTGTCGCTCCCTGTAATTGATCAAATAGATCATCAATTCTGGGAAGAGGATACTTATTCTTGACAGTCACTTGGTTAAGCTGCCTGTAGTCTATACACATCCTCAGGGTTCCATCTTTCTTCTTCACAAATAACACTGGCGCTCCCCAAGGTGAAGCACTAGGCCGAATATACCCTTTCTCTAACAATTCCTCCAGTTGTTTCTTAAGCTCGGCCAACTCTGAAGTAGCCATACGATAAGGAGCTCTGGAGATAGGTGCCGTACCTGGCGCCAACTCAATGCCAAATTCCACTTCTCTAATCGGTGGCAAGCCTGAAAATTCTTCAGAGAACACATCAGGAAATTCTTTCACCACCGCCATCTGAGTCAAATCAGAAGTAGGATCATCCTGCACCTTAACATGCGCAAGATAACCCTTGCATCCACTAGCCAGTAATTTCCTGGCCTGCAGGAAAGATATCACATGCGGTCCTTGGTCTGACACTAGACCTCTCACAAAAAGTCGATTCCCATCTAACAGATTTAAAGTGATTACTTTCTCAAAGCAATCCACAGAGGCATGATGGGAAGACAACCAATCCATTCCTAAGATGATATCATAATCTTGCATGTCTAAGAGGATTAGATCCACTAGAAACTCATAACCCTCTACATGTACCATACAGTCAGCACACACAGTGTCTGTAGATAATGATTTTCCTAAGGGAGTACTGACAGACACAACATAATCTAGCATCTTAGGTACAACAGGTAAACATGCAGCAAATCTAACAGATACAAAAGACAGATTTGCACCAGGATCAAATAGAATGCGAGCTAACTGATCAAATACGAATAAAGTACCTTCCACGACGGATCGGGAAGCTCGTGTATCCTTCTCAGCCACAGCATACACTCTAGTCTGGACTGTAGGCTTATCTGCGCTTCTAGGTTGCATCTCAGGTTCTCTGCAGTCCTTAGCCATGTGCCCTGGTTTCTTACACCTGAAGCATACACCATTCTTCCTATGGCAGTCTTTCACTAGATGTCCCTTGAGCCCACAATGACTACAAGTGATACCGTTTCTTGCATCCCTGGCATCCCTGAACTGCTACGGTGCATCCCTGGACTGCTGCGGTGCCTTGTAGGAGTAAGGCTTATACCTGCTCTTCTTATAATCTTTATGCCTAGGGTACTTCTTACCCTTGCCGCCACTGCCATGCTGAGGAACCGCCGCCTCAGCTGCAGGAACTACTGTCACGGCAACATGAGAACTCCTCTCAGATATATATTTCTCAATGGTGCGTGCTCGCCCAACAGTCTCAACATAGGTCTCCAAATGTTGAGCACCAACCTGCTCTCTAATGTCCCATCTGAGACCTCTGAGAAACTTGGTAGCTCTCCTCTTTTCAGTGTTTATCAGGTGAGGAGCATACTTTCCCAATTTCGTGAACTGTAATTCATACTGGTCCACTGTCATATCACCCTGCTCCAGATGAATAAATTCCACCTCTCGGTCCTCAACCAAGCTATCTGGGAAGTACTTCTCGTTAAATCGAGACAAGAAGTAAGGCCAATCTACAGTCTCATGTCTTTCTTCGGCAAGTCTCACTACGCCTTTCCACCACTCATCTGCGTCAGCACGCATCATATAGGTGGTCAAACATAACTTATCCTCATCTGAGCAGCGCATGACTTGGAAAATCTTTTCCAAGCACAACTGCCAGTTCTCGGCATTACTGGATTCTGAGCCCCCATAAAATGAGCTAGGACCCAGTTTCTGGAATTCACTCACAAGTGAAGCATAGCGCCTGTGAGCGCCCTCCTGAGAGTCATCCCCCACTGCCCTAGTAGTAGTCTGGGATCTCTCTCGAGTCAGCTGCTGCAAAAGCTGCTGTTGTGCTTCTTGGTGCTGAGTCTGCTGCTGCTGCAGCATCTGAGCTTGTCTCTCTATCATAGCACCTTGTTGCTGAACCATGCCAGTCAGAGCCTCAATAGTTCTCGTGAGGTTCGGGGTCTGCTCGCCCTCATCACTAGCATTTCCTCTGGTTCGCACCATCTTAAATTCAAATTCCTACACGCACATATCATAGTCACACACATATCATAGTCAGGAAAACAATCATAAACCTATTAGGTGTCTAGCAATACACAAACATGTTTTCCCCCAAACTAAGTTTTAGCTAGCCAACTGCTCTGATACCATTCTGAAACATCCCACATTCTTAACCCCAAACAAATGGCACAATTCATAAAAGAAACAGGATGTTTCATATAAGATCGATCATATGCTAGGTAAAACCGAGTTCAAGAAAACACGATCTGAAAAATTTCATAAATCCATACACACAAATTCACAAAACTCAAATCTCATAAGGGTACCTGCCACCACGCAATCCTTGCACTAGACATATGCAAGGCAACAGTTATATCAAAACCGATTCAAAATTCATAAAATCCATAAAGGTACCTGCCACCAGGCAATACTTGCACTAGACATATGCAAGTTACAGGGTATATCAAAACCGATTGCACAGAGTATACAACAAGCCGAAATTCAAAACAAAATCACAAAAATCGATTTTATAAACTCATACCAAACACCGAAACCAGGCTGAAGCCCGCGGTGACACAAAAATCAAACTCATTTAATTGCCACAATCAGGCAACACAAATTCACATAGTTCACATGGTTCACATAGTTCATAAAATTCATATTCGGCCACAGCCGGCCTCAAATTAATTAAGCATAAACATAGGGCCACAACCGGCATTATAAGCATAAATCACAACATCAATATCATGCTAACTGCGCCCCTGCTCTATACCTGAAAATAATGAGGGGTGAGCTACACAGCCCAGTGAGTGGATAGTCTAATTGACCATCCATAACATACACTCAAAAATATATGCAGATTGTTTTAAAAATCTTTAACAGGAACATAATGTCGAACATAATGTCAACATATAACCAGATTAAGTAACAAGATTAAGTACAGAAGTCACATAAACAGTCAGATGTACACACCCACATATAACAAACTAAGGGTACTAGAGTTATACTCTAAACCAACTAAACACATATATTCTAAACCAACTAAACACATATAACTTAGGTTCACAAACTCAGGTTCTAGAGTTATACTCTAAACCACTAAACACACCAACACATAATCAACCTAGTTGTCCAGCATATTCAGTAGTGACCAATATGGTCTAACCCGGCTTGGCCAAAGCACTGGGAGCCGCATGCAACACATAAACAAGGATAGTGAGTAGAATCAAGAGGTGGCCCCCGCCAGGTCACGACGTGGCACTTTGCTCTCTCACCCCATAACACATCAGAGTGATGACATCAAGAGGTGGCCCCTGTCTGATCAAGACATGGCACTTTGCGTCTTATATCACCCTGTCACATAAAGAGTAATGACATCAAGAGGTGGCCCCTGTCTGATCAAGACATGGCACTTTGCGTCTTATATTACCCCATCACATAAAAGAGTAGTGACATCAAGAGGTGGCCCCTGTCTGACCAAGACATGGCACTTTGCGTCAAAACCCGTTCTCCCAAAAGGTTCCTACTGGACAACATACATATCTTATTTCATATTTCACAAAGGTGGACATATTTCACAAAGGTGGACTCCTAAGTGTCAACTAGACTCTAGGATAGTCATCACAAAAATCATATCGGGCAGGCTGAACATCAACCCCCATCACAATAACCATAATAGGCAGGCTGATCATCAACCCCCTCACATATCACAATACAGGGCTGAAATTCAAACCCTTAACATATCACATAAGGACCATCCACTTGAGTTCATAGTTACACCTAGCCTTAGTCCTAACCATCACATAACCACCTAATTTCCAAATTCACATAACCCATAATTTTCCAATTTCACAAAACCCATCACATAACACTTATTGTTCAAAATCACCTAGTCACACATATTGTTCAAAATCATATAACATAACACATAATATTTTCACCGAATATTGTGTAGTCCTTAAATTTCAGGCTGGTCAGTTCAGTGTAATTTTGCTAAATTATCACCCAATGTTTTCAAACATAATTGCATGATCTTAATTAAATAAACATGAGTTTTACAACATAACGTTATTGGCAATTTATCAAGCATCCATAAAATTCGACATATAACATTTATCATGCGCCCCAAAATCAATATAAAATTAAAGCATAATTGCTTTACAAATCACACATGTAACCCACGGTTTCAAACATAATATCAATTTAAAAATACACCTTAGTTAACAAGAATTTCATACTTAAGATCAATGATTTAATGCTTCCTAAACTCCACACAATAATTACCCTAAATTCGGTTTTCAGGGAGATATGCCTTAAATTCGGTTTTCATGGAAAATACCCTAAACTAACTTTTCATGGAGAAATATCAAGATTAAATTCACATGGAAACATGTTAACCACAATATCAAATTTCGGTTTAACTACAATTAACAAGGTTTCGGCTCCAAAAATCATTGGTTTAATATTGCCAAAATTCTCTATAAAATATCTAATTAACAAGAAATTCATGCTCAATGTTCGATGATTTAATGCTACCAAAATACCTTAAATTTCATACAAATTTTTGGTTAAACAATCATCAAATTAATTCGGTTTTTACAATAGTTTTCGAGATTGTTTCGTTTCTCATAGTCAACACCAACATTCGGTTTTCATAACAATTTTCCCAAGAATTCGATTTTAAACATGGTAATTTTCCCAAGAATCCAATTGCATCATATAATACAATCACAACCAATCTAATAGATCAAACAAGACCTTCCACTCACCTTGAACCGAGAATACTATGGTGAAAAATCTTCCACAAAATCGCCTAAAGCCTTTAAGTCGCCTAAGGAATCTCCAAGAATTCACCAAGGAAGTTCCACCTCAAAGAATTTCGTCAAAAGGAAGAAGAAAATCGCCTCCAAGCTTCCAAGAATCGCCTTCTTCTTTCAAGCCGTCGCCTAGGGTTCTTCCAAGCTAGAATTTCGCCAAAAACTCTTACCCTAAGCGCAATTCCCACTTAAACTTTGGATTTTAAAATTTTAAACCCATTAACCCATTAATTCAAATAGGGTTTAATTCATTTAGCTAATAAATTTGAATTTCAAATCCAATTAGCGCCAACCCCAATATTCTCATAATTAACCAATTAATTTAATTAACTTAACCAATAACCATTCACTTAAACGAAATCCATTAAGGATTTTAATTAACATCCAATAAGGATTTAATTAACCAATAAGCCCAATTAATTACTTACAATAAATTAACAAGCAATAAACCAGTTAATTAACAACAAAATCTCTAGTTAATTAACTATAATTTATTAACTAAAAATCTCTAATTAATTTATCATAAATTAACTATCAATACTCAGGAATAATAACTCAGTCAATAATATTATTTAAATCAAAAATAATGCTTACCAGGACTTAAGATCCTTGGATCTTACAGATGCTGTATGCTGCACAGGCGAGGACTGAACGCTATAATTTGACCAAGCTTTTCTTTCAGAGCAAACTGGCTGAAGGGAGCCCAGTGGGAGCTCACGTGCTCAAGATGATTGGGCACAAGGAGGCTCTGGAGAAACTGGGGCATACCATCAATCAGGAGCTTGCTGTAGACATTATTCTGCAGTCTCTCCCGCCCTCCTTCGATGCGTTCATTATTAACTTTAATATGAACAAAATCGATTGTACTCCGGCAGAGCTGCTGAATATGCTCTTGACTACTGAGGAAACTCTGAAGGGAAAGCCTTCAACCTCTGTCTTAATGGTTCCTTCCAGGAACAAGAAGAAGGGGAAGAAGGGCAAAGCCCCTGTCAAGAACTACAGTAAGGCTCTGAAACAGAAGGTGAAGCGGTCAAAGGACAACAGGTGTTTCCACTGTGGCCAGCTGGGTCACTGGAAAAAGGACTGTAAAGCGCTCCAAGGAGACAAGAAGGGAAGCATCGCTTCTGGCTCAGGTATATTTGTGACTGAAGTCATGATATCCTCTTCTTCTATTTCATGGGTGTTGGACACTGCATGTGGAGTTCACATTTGTTCAAATGTACAGGAACTCAAGAGAAGAAGACAGGTGGGACAGCATGAGGTGGACCTACGCGTTGGAAACGGGGCACGGGTTGCTGCTGTTGCTGTAGGGGATTATTACATCTCATTACCATCTGGCATTGTATTAGAATTAAACAATTGTTATTTTGTACCCAGTATTACCAAAAATATTATCTCTATTCCTGCTCTTGTCAGGAAAGGGTTTTCCTTTGAATGCAAGATTTCAAAGTGTTATCTTACTCTTGATAATATTGTTTATGCTACTGGTTCAATTAACAATGGGTTATTCATGTTGGACATGGAATATTCTATACAAAACATTGATAATAAGAAAGCCAAGTATGCTGATGACAGCACCTTGTTATGGCATAGTCGTTTAGGCCATATTAACAAGAAGCGCATTAAGCGGTTGCATGATCATGGACTGCTGGGATCATTCTCCTATGAGGAGATTGATACATGCAAAGCTTGTTTAATGGGTAAAATGACGAAGTCTCCTTTTCCTAACAAAGGTCAAAGGGCTTCAGGTTTACTTGACCTTATACACAGTGATGTGTGTGGGCCATTTAGTAAACATGCCAGAGGTGGCTATCAGTACTTCATTACCTTTACTGATGATTTCAGTAGATATGGTTATGTCTATCTTATGAGACATAAGAGTGAATCTTTTGACAAGTTCAAAGAGTTCAAGAATGAAGTACAGAATCAGCTAGGCCGAAATATCAAGGCACTTCGTTCTGATCGAGGTGGAGAATACTTGAGTCATGCGTTTACTGACTATCTGAAGGAGTGTGGGATTATCTCACAGCTCACTCCACCAGGAACACCGCAATGGAATGGTGTGTCTGAGAGGAGAAATAGAACGTTACTTGATATGGTTCATTCTATGATGAGTCAGGCTACTCTTCCTTACTCCTTTTGGGGATTTGCACTGGAAACAGCTGCAAAGGTACTAAACCGGGTGCCATCCAAGGCAGTTTCAAAGACACCATATGAGCTATGGTATGAGAAACAGCCTAGCTTGACATTTATCAGGATCTGGGGTTGCGAGGCTTATGTCAAAAAGCTCGCCTCTGGGAAACTGGAGAGCAGATCTGAGAAATGCATCTTTGTCGGTTACCCTAAGGAAACTAAGGGTTATTATTTCTACGATCCCAAAGAGAACAAGGTATTTGTTGCTCGGACGGCCATTTTTCTTGAGAAGGAATTTCTTCTGCAAGAGGCCAGTGGGAGAGAGATAAAGCTGGATGAGAATCCAGAGGAAGGACAAAGTAGTCAAGCACAGTTGGATGAGCCTGAGCCAGTTGAGCAGGTTATTGAACTACCTGAGGCTCAGATATCACGGGAACCGCAAAGATCGGGAAGGATCCGTAGACAGCCTGAGCGCTATGACGGAGTCTACATCATTGATAATGATGAACCCCTTACTTATGCGGATGCGGTCAGTGGACCGGAGTCAGCTAGATGGCTTGAAGCTATGCGAGCCGAGATGGACTCCATGTCAGATAACCAAGTCTGGGATTTGGTTGATCCGCCTCCGGGAGTAATCCCTATAGGCTGTAAATGGATCTTCAAGAAGAAGATTGACATGGATGGTAACGTAGTTACCTATAAAGGCAGGCTAGTAGCGAAAGGTTTCAAACAAATCTACGGGATAGATTATGATGAAACTTTCTCTCCTGTAGCCATGTTTAAGTCTATTCGGATTCTTTTCGCGATAGCAGCATATTACGATTATGAGATCTGGCAGATGGATGTGAAGACCGCTTTCCTTAATGGAAAATTGGATGAGGATGTGTATATGACACAACCTGAAGGTTTCACTAATCCATCAGATCGTCATAAAATATGCAAGTTAAAGAAGTCCATTTATGGACTTAAGCAGGCATCAAGAAGCTGGAATATTCGTTTTGATGAATCAATCTCTGAGTTTGGTTTCATCAAGAACGAAGATGACCCGTGTGTATATAAGAGGTTTAGTGGGAGCGTGATTACTTTCCTAGTCCTCTACGTCGATGATATCTTAATCATTGGAAATGATATTCCTGAACTGCATGCTGTTAAAGCATGGTTAGGAAAATGTTTTCAGATGAAAGATCTAGGAGAAGCAGCCTATGTATTAGGTGTGAAGATCTACAGGGATAGATCTAAGAGGCTTCTCGGGCTGTGCCAGAGTACTTACATCGATAAAGTCCTGGAGAGATTCCATTTAGAGAATTCTAAAAGGGGACATCTTCCATTCAGACATGGTCTGAATCTTTCAAAGAGTCAGTGTCCACAAACACAGACTGAGAAAGATGAAATGGACAATACGCCTTATGCTTCGGCTATTGGGTCCATTATGTATGCGATGTTGTGTACTCGCCCAGACGTCGCTTACGGGTTAAGCGTGACCAGTCGATTCCAAAGTAATCCAGGTCAGGCACACTGGATTGCAGTCAAGAACATTTTAAAATATCTGCGGAGGACCAAAGATATGTTCTTGATATATGGTGGTCAGGAAGAACTCAGTATTGAAGGATATACTGACGCTTCGTTCCAGTCGGACCAGGATGATTTCCGATCGCAATCAGGCTATGTTTTTAGCTTGAATGGTGGAGCAGTGGTGTGGAAAAGTTTCAAACAGTCTACTGTTGCTGATTCCACAACAGAAGCTGAGTATGTTGCAGCCTCGGAAGCATCCAAGGAGGCAGTGTGGATTCGTAAGTTCATTCAGGAACTTGGTGTCGTTCCTTCGAGTGCAGATCCTTTGGTTATCTTCTGTGATAACACTGGAGCAATCGCACAAGCAAAGCAACCACGGTCGCACCAGAAGTCCAAGCACATACAGAGAAGGTTTCACTTGATCCGGGAGATCATTGATCGTGGCGAGATCAAAATATGCAAGTTCATACAGACGACAATCTGGCTGACCCGCTTACCAAGCCTCTGGCGCAGCAGAAGCATGAGAAGCACTGTAATAATATGGGTTTGAGATTTCTCAACCATTAGATTAAGTGCAAGTGGGAGATTGTTGGGGTATGCCCTTAAGGCTAATGTTTGAGGCCTTGGGATTGTAACAGTATCATGTATAAACTCTTATGTTTACAAAGGCAATGGTTATTATTCAGGTTGTTACATCATCTGCTGCAATGTGTATTCTTCTGAATAATGTCTCAATGCTGTTCAGCTAGGCTGACATGCTATTTTGTCCTTAGTCGAGATATCTTGGTGAACCTGAGACAGCCTTGATATGATTGAGACTAATATGTGTTCTAATCTTATAGGATGCTTCGAGCATGGAATAAGATGTAGACTCATGGGTACATTGGATGTACTGGACAGACCCTACTAGGATATTCAATTGCTTGTCACAATGTGAATATTCCTTGTTTGCAACAAGTGGCACATGTCCTCTGACTTGAGATCACTTGTGTTTCTAAATGATGATTGTCATTGTTTTGAGGTAGTTCAATATCATTTGAAACATAATGGTTATAGACTATCTTGGATAATGATCATGAGTCAGGTTAGGACACTAGTGATAGATATAGGATTGCCGTCTCCTTGTTTAAGGAGTGTGATGTTCTAAAGGGGCCCCCCCGAATGAGATGATTGAGAAAGTGTATGGCCATACCCAGGTGACTATGTTCACCTGATCTAATCATGCTCATCATATTGGAGTTACAAGCTTGACCCGCTTGTCCAATAAGAACATCCAGTGGCAAAGGATACATGTATGCCTAGTGAAGTGGATTCACACTTGTGCTGTGGTTTGGGTGTAGTCTTGGAAGACTCTTTCCTTTATATCGGGAGACAGTGATGTGTTGCTAGATACCCCTCACTGATCGTGATAACGTAAGTTATCATTACCGACATTTAAAGGAAACCCTTAGGGTCGCACAATTTGATGATATGGCTTACTTAAGTCAGATCGTGTGGACTGAATTGTTTCGGTTCAGTTCAAAGGGATTTAATCTCTGATTGTAAGTGAGATCTGGTCTAATCATGTTTGATTGATTAGGGCTTGAGATCGGTAAGCTTCGATCGAGAGTATTGATGCTAGATCGGTGAGATCAAGAGCATGACGAGATGAACGGTTAGATCTGCAGCCTTAGGGTTTAAGATGATCTAGACCAAATGGCTTGGGCTGGTTTGGTTTGGTCTTTGGACCAAATGCATTTACATTGAACCGGTTCAAGAGCTTGAACGCATGGTTCATTGTTTGTGGCGTTATTGATCGGTTTAGAGATCTTGAACGCATGGCTTAATGTCTTTCCTATTTTGGAAAGTAATAAGCGCATGTTCCCTTCAACGCCAAAACAAGTGAACGCTCCATTCAACCTTCGGCACCTCTCTCTCTCGACGAGACCTTGGTGTGGAGAAGGAGACATCTTGGAGAAGGTTCGGCAAGCCTAGAGACCATCTCTCATTCCCTTTCCATACGGCAAGAACCCTTGAAGAACCTTGCTAGCACAAGGATCTCCAAGGAGTAGGCACATCACCTTGTGTGCGTCAACTAGGGAGAAGATCCCTTTCGGTCTTTGCTTCCAAGCTACCATCCATATGATGGCGATGGTATGATCCTTCATTAATGGTTGCAATCGTTTTGATGTTAATCATATGGCATGCAAAAGATCCTAATAAACCCTATGCTTCCTTGCGAAAATCTTGAAAATGCGCCCCCCCCCCTTTAGGGTTTCACGCCCCCCTCTTGAAAGGGGTTTCTTCAGATAAGATCGAGAGGCAAGATAATATGAGCAACCATATAAAATGCGTTACTATTGCCATTGATCGAGTGGCGACTTGGAAGAAGAAAGGGCGAGCAGCTCTTCTCCAAAGGAAATCGCACACAAGAAGATGATGACTTCTTCCTTGTATTCCTTGTGCTAGCAAAGATCCAAGGAGTCCTAGATCGTGTATGAGGAGATGTCTTTCTCCCTTTTGCTGGCCGAACTTCCTCTTGTCGTGAAGATCATCCACATGAGAGGAGAGGGGGCGAGAGAGAGATAGGCGTTCGTACATGGGGGCGTTTTCTCAAAGAAAACGGCTTCCAAAAATAGTAAGTCCATAACCCCACGTTTAACTCCACTTGAAGCCATCGATAACTCCTCTCTCAATTGAACCATGCGTTCACCAAATGAACCGGTTCAATTCTATTTAGTTCAAAGACCAAACCGAAACCACCAAGGTCTTGATCTCTTTAAACCAAATGGTTCAAGATCTAACCACACATCTCTCGACCCTCTTGATCTCTATGATCAAGCATCAATTCTCTCGATCGAAGCTTACCGATCTCAAGCCCTAATCAATCAAACATGATCAGACCAGATCTCACTTCCAATCAGAGTTTAAATTCCTTTAAACTGAACCAGAACAATTCAGTCCACACGATCTGACACAAGTAAGCCATATCATCAAATTGTGCGACCCTAAGGGTTTCCTTCAATGTCGGTAACGATAACTTACGTTACCACGATCAGAGAGGGGTATCTAGCAACACATCACTATCTCCCGATATGAAGGAAAGAGTCTTCCAAGACTACACCCAAACCATAGCACAAGTGTGAATCCAATTCACTCGGCATACATGTTCCCTTTCCCACTGGACGTTCTTATTGGACAAGCCTGTCAAGCCTGTAATTCCAACATGATGAGAATGGTTAGATCAGATGATCATAGTCATCTGGGTATGGCCATACACTTTCTCAACCATCTCATCCAGGGGGGCCCCTTTAGAACATCACACTCCAACTAGGAGAGGCAATCCTATATCTATCACTAGTGTCCTAACATGACTCATGTCCACTATCCAAGATAATCCTTAACCATTATCTTTCAAATGATATTGAACTACCTCAAGACAATGTCAATCATCACTTAGAAACATAAGTGATCTCAAGTCAAAGGGAATATACCACTTGCTAACTTATAAGGATTTATTCACATTGTGACAAACAATTGAATATCCTAAGTAGGGTCAGTCCAGTACATCCAATGCACCTATGTGTCTAAATCTTATTCCATGCTCGAAGCATCCTATAAGATCAGAACACATATTAGTCTCCATCATATCAAGGCTGTCTCATATTCACCAAGATATCTCGACTAAGGACAATACCGCATGTCAGCCAAGCTGAAACACCAATGAGACATTATTCAGAAGTATACATACAGCAGCAGATAATGTAACAATCTGAATAACAACAATTGCCTTTATAAACATATACATAGTTTATACATGATACTGATAACAGCCCAAGGCCTCAAACATTAGCCTTAAGGGCATACCCCAACACTATCGTAAGAGATTGGGTAGTTCTTCGAATTCTGATTTTTAGTGATTTTATTGCCATGCTGAATTTCTAATATTTTGGATTGAGTTAATGTGTAGACTTGATTTGATCTTGCACAAGAGTGAGGATTGAGTCATCGAAAAACCATAAGTAAAACCTGTGTTGAGTTTCAGAATGCATGAGAGTGATCCTTGAGATTCCACTTGAGATGATTGACTTAGAATTCGGATGCACGAGAGTGATCCTTGAGTTCTTTGTTCAATGATTCACTTATCTTTAGCATTGAGAATAGATCTTGCACGAGAGTGAGGATCGGTTATATCCATGATTGTCTGCACGAGAGTGAGACAATACCTTTATGAAGTGAATTAGGTCTTTATCATAATATAATTAAACTGACAACCTTTATTTCCTTCTAGTCATTAGAATTAAGGTGGATGAAATCCTAGTCCCAGTTTCTCTCTGATTGTCTTTTTCGTGTGTTCTCCATCATTGCTTTTTATCATATTCGGTTTGCTTAGCTAGTGAGAATACAACTATTTGGTACTTAACAATAAGGTCTCTGTGGTTCGATATTTTTATTATTTCGAAGTATCCGTGCACTTGCGGACTACAACAATTACCCATGAGACTCACTTTTCTACTGTTTCTACTAGAGCTTCAAAGATCGCGAATCCTTGTATAAAATATGTTCATAGAGTTCTTGCCCACACTGTCTTGGCAGAGGAGACAGTGATGGCATGGTAAGACAGTCTGAGCTCTACTTTCTTTGGGGGATGCTTAATGAGTAGTGGTAGATGTTGCATTCTTTCTGATGAAGCATATGGATAAAGTGGCTAGGACGAAAAAGGGAGCAATTGTAATAGGAGGGCTGATTACACCTATAGCCCTACATCTGAATGTTGAACCATATGGGATAGAAGTGGCAAGGGGGAATGCAAGGCTTGATCTTGAGTCTTTCATGGCAATGAAAATGATAGTTAGAGAAGGGGATGTCTTTTGTTTGGTCCTTGGACCAAATGCCTCTACTCTACTATTACCCCATGTAGAGAAGACCACTGTGAAAGAAAGAGCGAATTGGAAGCTTTCACCGAGTACTGCCGAGGCAGCTTTTACACCACTGTTGAGTGCAGTTCCACCACCACCTACTTGGGGTGGAAGAGATGATCCTTATGGTATGGAGTCGCCATCTTACCGGCCTGCTGATTTTACTCCCCCAGCTGCTGATTCTTCCCACAGACCTACTAGAGGATAGTCTAGTGCCTTCGACCCAGGATTCCAGGCACTCTCTGTTGAGATATATCGTTGAAAGTGCCCCTTAGATTAGGGGGGGTCCCCTTCTAGGGGGAGCATAACCCTAAAGCATATGGCGCATAAAATTTTCTTCTTGCGGAACTAGGGTTATAGGATCGATATGCATGCTAAAAGATCAACTTGATAATAAGAAAACAATCATACCATCGCCATGGGAAGATGTTTCCTTGGAAGCAAAGATCAAAGTAGATCTTCTCCTTGTCGTCACACACAAGATGATGTCGCTATCTCTCTTGGTGCTCCTTGTGCTAGCAAGGTTCCAAGAGGTCCTTGTCGAGTGAAGGGAAAATGAGATCTCTTTCTTCTTGGCCGAATCCTCCTCAACCTTCAAAGTGTCGCCACACTCACGAGAGAGACGAGAGGAATATGGGCGAGAGAAATCTGAGTGAGCGAAAATAGAGTATTTTCTATTTTGATGAGCGCACTCTCCAAATGGAGATCATGGTTACTAAAAATAGTAACCACTCCTCACCACAACGTTCACGCCAAGTGAACTTGTCGCCTACTCCTCTCCCTATGAACCAAGCGCTCATTTAGTGAGCCGGTTCACTTTGGTTCGGTTTAAGAACCAATCAAGCCAATGATCTAGTCTAGATCTTAAATAAACCCTAAGGTTCACGATCTAACCGTCGATCTCAACGATGCCCCTGATCTGACCGATCTGGCATGCATTCTCTCGATCGAAGCTTACCGATCTCAAGCCCTAATCAATCAAACATGATCAGACCAGATCTCACTCACAATCAGAGATTAAATCCCTTTAAACTGAACCCAAACAATTCAGTCCACACGATCTGACTTAAGTAAGCCATATCATCAAATTGTGCGACCCCAAGGGTTTCCTTTAAATGTCGGTAACGATAACTCGCGTTATCACGATCAGTGAGAGGTATCTAGCAACACATCACTATCTCCCGATATAAAGAAATGAGTCTTCCAAGACTACACCCAAACCACAGCACAAGTGTGAATCAAATCACAAGGCATGCATATTTCCTTTGCCACTGGATGTTCTTATTGGACAAGCCTGTCAAGCTTGTAATTCCAATATGATGAGCATGATTAGAACAGACGAACACTGTCACCTGGGTATGGCCATACACTCTCTCAATCATCTCATCCAGGGGGCCCCATTAGAACATCACACTCCTTAAACAAGGAGACGGCAATCCTTTGTCTATCACTAATGCTCTAACCTGACTCAAGCTCACCATCCAAGATAGTCTATAATCATTATGTTTCAAACGATATTGAACTATCTCAAAACAATGACAATCATCATTTAGAAAACACAAGTGATCTCAAGTCAGAGGAAATGTGCCACTTGTCATAATCAAGGAATATTCACATTGTGACAAACAATTGAACATCCTAGTAGGGTCTGTCCAGTACATCCCATGTACCCATGAGTCTACATCTTATTCCATGCTCGAAGCATCCTATAAGATTAGAACACATATTAGTCTTAACCATATCAAGGCTGTCTCATGTTCACCAAGATACATCGACTAAGGACATAATAGCTTGTCAGCCCAGCTGAACAGCTTTGAGACATTATTCAGAAGAACATATATTGCAGCAGACAATGTAGCTAACTGAATAACAACCATGCCTTTATAAACTTAAGAGTTTATTACATGATACAGATACATTCCCACAGGCCTCAAACATTAGCCTTAAGGGCATACCCCAACAATCTCCCACTTGCACTTAATCTAATGGTTGAGAAATCTCAAACCCATATTATTACAGTGCTTCTCATGCTTCTGCTGCGCCAGAGGCTTGGTAAGCGGGTCTGCCAGATTGTCATCTGTATGAACCTTGCAGACTTTGATCTCGCCACGATCTATGATCTCCCTGATCAAATGAAACCGTCTCTGTATGTGCTTGGACTTCTGGTGCGACCGTGGTTCCTTAGCTTGTGCAATTGCTCCAGTGTTATCACAGAAGATAACCAAAGGATCTGCACTCGAAGGAACAACACCAAGTTCTCTCACGAACTTACGAATCCAGACTGCCTCCTTAGATGCTTCCGAGGCTGCAACATACTCGGCTTCTGTTGTGGAATCAGCAACAGTTGACTGTTTGAAACTCTTCCACACCACTGCACCTCCATTCAAGCTAAAAACATAGCCTGATTGCGATCGGAAATCATCCTGGTCCGACTGGAACGAAGCGTCAGTATATCCTTCAATACTGAGTTCTTCCTGACCACCATATATCAAGAACATATCTTTGGTCCTCCGCAGATATTTTAAGATGTTCTTGACTGCAATCCAGTGCGCCACACCTGGATTACTTTGGAAACGACTGGTTACGCTTAACCCGTAAGCGACGTCTGGGCGAGTACACAACATTGCATACATAATGGAACCAATAGCCGAAGCATAAGGCGTATTGTCCATTTCATCTTTCTCAGTCTGTGTTTGTGGACACTGACTCTTCGAAAGATTCAGACCATGTCTGACTGGAAGATATCCTCGTTTAGAATTCTCTAAATGAAATCTCTCCAGGACCTTATCGATGTAAGTACTCTGGCACAGCCCGAGAAGCCTCTTAGATCTATCCCTGTAGATCTTCACACCTAACACATAGGCTGCTTCTCCTAAATCTTTCATCTGGAAACATTTCCTCAGCCATGCTTTAACAGCATGCATTTCAGGAATGTCATTTCCAATGATCAAGATATCATCGACGTAGAGGACTAGGAAAGTAATCACGCTCCCACTAAACCTCTTATATACACACGGGTCATCTTCGTTCTTGATGAAACCAAATTCAGTGACTGATTCATCAAAACGAATATTCCAGCTTCTTGATGCTTGTTTAAGTCCATAAATAGACTTCTTTAACTTGCATATCTTATGACGATCTGCTGGATTAGTGAAACCTTCTGGTTGTGTCATATACACATCCTCATCCAGATTTCCATTAAGGAAAGCTGTTTTCACATCCATCTGCCAAATCTCATAATCATAATATGCAGCTATCGCGAAAAGAATCCGAATAGACTTAAACATGGCTACAGGTGAGAAAGTTTCATCATAATCTATCCCGTAGATTTGTTTGAAACCTTTCGCAACTAGCCTGCCTTTATAGGTAACCACGTTACCATCCATGTCAATCTTCTTCTTGAAGATCCATTTACAGCCTATAGGGATAACTCCCGAAGGCGGATCAACCAAATCCCAGACTTGGTTATCTGACATGGAGTCCATCTCGGCGCGCATAGCTTCAAGCCATCTCGCTGACTCCGGTCCACTGACCGCATCCGCATAAGTGAGGGGTTCATCATTGTCAATGATGTAGACTCCGTCATAGCGCTCAGGCTGTCGACGGATCCTACCCGATCTTCGCGGTTCCCGTGATATCTGAGCCTCAGGTTGTTCAATAACCTGTTCTACCGGCTCAGGCTCATCCAACTCTGCTTGAGCACTTTGTCCTTCCTCTGGATTCTCATCCAGTTTTATTTCTCTCCCACTGGCCTCTTGCAGAAGAAACTCCTTCTCAAGAAATATGGCCGTCCGAGCAACAAAAACCTTGTTCTCCTTGGGATCGAAGAAATAATAACCCTTAGTTTCCTTAGGGTAACCGACAAAGATACATTTGTCAGATCTGCTCTCTAGTTTCCCAGAGGCGAGCTTTTTGACATAAGTCTCGCAACCCCAGATCCTGATAAATGTCAAGCTTGGCTGTTTCCCATACCATAACTCATATGGCGTCTTTGAAACTGCCTTGGATGGCACTCGGTTTAGTACCTTTGCAGCTGTTTCCAGTGCAAAACCCCAAAAGGAGTAAGGAAGAGTAGCCTGACTCATCATAGAACGAACCATATCAAGTAGCGTTCTATTTCTCCTCTCGGACACACCATTCCATTGCGGTGTTCCTGGCGGAGTGAGCTGTGAGATGATCCCACACTCCTTCAGATAGTCAGTAAACGTATGACTTAGGTATTCACCACCTCGATCTGAGCGAAGTGCCTTGATATTTCGGCCTAGCTGATTCTGTACTTCATTCTTGAACTCTTTGAACTTGTCAAAAGATTCACTCTTATGTCTCATCAGATAGACATACCCGTATCTACTGAAATCATCAGTAAAGGTAATGAAGTACTGATAGCCACCTCTGGCATGTTTACTAAATGGCCCACACACATCACTGTGTATAAGGTCAAGTAAACCTGAAGCCCTTTGACCTTTGTGAGGAAAAGGTGACTTCGTCATTTTACCCATCAAACAAGCTTTGCATGTATCAATCTCCTTATAGGAGAATGATCCCAGCAGTCCATGATCATGCAACCGCTTAATGCGTTTCTCGTTAATATGGCCTAAACGACTATGCCATAGCAAGGTGCTGTCATCAGCATACTTGGCTTTCTTAATATCAATTTGCTGTATCGAACATTCCATGTCCAACATGTATAACCCATTGTTAATTGAACCAGTTGCATAAACAATATTATCAAAAGACAAAATACACTTTGAAATATTGCATTCAAAGGAAAACCCCTTCCTGACAAGAGCAGGAATGGAGATAATATTTTTAGTTATACTGGGAACAAAGTAACAACTGTTTAGTTCCAATACAAGTCCAGATGGTAAAGAAATAAAGTAGTCTCCTACAGCAACAGCAGCAACCCGTGCCCCGTTTCCAACTCGTAGGTCCACCTCATGCTGTCCCACCTGCCTTCTTCTCTTGAGTTCCTGTACATTTGAACAAATGTGAACTCCACATGCAGTGTCCAACACCCATGATACAGAAGAAGAAAACATGACCTCAGTCACGAATATACCTGAGCCAGAAGCAAAGCTTCCCCTCTTATCTCCTTGGAGCGCTTTACAGTCCTTTTTCCAGTGACCCAGCTGGCCACAGTGGAAACACCTGTATTCCTTAGACCGCTTGACCTTCTGCTTCAGAGCCTTGCTGTAACTCTTGACAGGGGCCTTGCCCTTCTTCCCCTTCTTCTTGTTCCTAGAAGGAACCATCAAGACAGAGGTTGAAGGCTTACCCTTCAGAGTCTCCTCAGTGGTCAAGAGCATATTCAGCAGCTCTGCCGGAGTACAATCGATTTTGTTCATATTAAAATTAATAATGAACGCGTCGAATGAAGGCGGGAGAGACTGCAGAATAATGTCTACAGCAAGCTCCTGGTTAATGGTATGCCCCAGTTTCTCTAGAGCCTCCTTGTGCCCAATCATCTTGAGCACGTGAGCTCCCACTGGGCTCCCTTCAGCCAGTTTGCTCTGAAAGAAGAGCTTAGTCAAATTATAGCGTTCAGTCCTCGCCTGTGCAGCATACAGCATCTTGAGGTTTGCTATAATCTGTATAGCTGACATATCCTCATGCTGACGCTGCAGCGGTGGCGTCATAGACGCTAGCATCAGGCAAGCGACATCAATGCTATCATTGACGTGCTTTTCATAGGCTTCCCGAACCGCCCTTGCGGCGTTCGGAGCGGGCTGCGGCGGTATCGCCGTCTCGAGGACATACAGTTTCCTCTCTGCCTTAAGAACGATCTTAAGGTGTCCAAACCAGTCAGAGAAGTTTGGCCCAGCAAACTTCTCCCTTTCCAGTAGGGATCGCACATTGAAGTTCATGGTGTTCGTTGCTGCAGGTATCTACAACAATGCAAGAACAGCAAGGTCAGTATCAATGTATAAGAATCAATCAGGACTTAAGAAAGATTCTTTTTCTCACTATTTTATCAGGCGTGAAAAATCCAGCAAAACAGCCCGAAAGAGTAGAACTCTTTTAGTGAGATGGGATCCAGATTTCATACTTGGTCTCCGCGTCCCGCTCAGGCGAGATAAGATGCACAGAGAGTACAAGCACTAGTTTCTGGTAGGCATTCCCTGCCGATCGCCAACCCGTGCGATTCCCCTTCATCTGGGCAATCCAGCAGACTGTGCCAACTGAGTTGGTACAACACAGTCTCTGATCCCACAGATGGCTGCCTCCATGTGCTACCATATGCTCCACATATGTAGCCAACACGGTCAAGCTGACCCGACCTACTCCCTGGACCACCATGTGCTATGCTGAGCAACGAGAAGGGATAAATCCCTACTCTGTAACACACAGGTGTAATCCCACACCCTCTGAAGATAGATGGACGTGCCCACTGAGTGGGTACAACACGGCTCCAACGATAATCAGAACAGTGAGGTTTCGCGTCAGAAGGCTTACGAGCTTGATATTAAGCGTTGGATTTTCACGGTCTTTTATCTTCTTGCCTATCATGCAATTCCTATGGTGATAGCAGAAGATAATTTAATCATGCAATTCTAATATTATACAATAAAAGAAAGCATGTATCTTATGTGGTAAAAGCCCATAGCCCTAGAAGACCTTAACCTAACTTAAGTCTTCATTTGCTCTTCATGGGTCTTTTGCTGCTCATCTGGCCCAAACCAGGGCCCAAGCGCCATCTGCAGCACAGGTGCGCCCACCAGGAAAATGCGCCAGGTCCTAGGGTCGAACCCTAGACCTCCCACCTGGTCAAGCCACTGCTGCATGCGCCTCTGCCAAGTGTGCTCTGTGCTCTTGTCAAATTAAATTACAAATTTAACTATCTAGACAAGAGTGACACGTAGGTCACTTACAATTATAAATTAAAACACAGTGATGCGCAGATCACAATAATTAATTTACAACAATTAATACAGGCACGCAGGCCCCAGCACAGCACACAATTAATATGGGCAGCCCACATAAGACTAAATAGACAAACATATGCATCAATCAACAACGATGTGATCCATCATAAAAAAAATTAAAATTTTCGAAAACCCCATGGGATCAATTTTAATTTTTCCTTATTTGCCCTACAACCTTACAACGGTCCATCACTAGGGATCCACTCATCCAACCTAGTCAGATCCACTGCCTTTACATGCACCAAGTCCTAACTGACTTGAGTCGACCATAAGGTCAACCATGCATGCGTCAGGGCTGAACGACCACACTGAGGTCTGGCAAGCGGGCGTGACCCCGGGCCTAACTCAGGTGCGTTCATTAATCGTCTCAATCAGACATCGCTACACACCTGTCTGCAGTCGACCTATAGCCACCATAGGCTTGCGCCAAGGTGCTATCTGGTCGACCCATTCAGGCTGTCAGATGATCTGATCAGACATTCTGGATCTAACATAGGGGTTGACTTCAACCCTAATAACCCGTCTAAGGGTTTATAGTAAAGCCTTAGATCTATGATGAGTCACGCAAGTATTCAAGTTTTGTAAAACAAAAACAAGATGCGCCAACTTACAACATACATGCGCCAATAGATGGAAACATATATCATACATGAAGTTTCGCAAGATGATAAAACCAATCATACAACTTTCGCATGTTATAAAGATCTAAGCATATGGAATCACAAGGCCAAAGCAATCATAATGAACATGCATTCAACCATCCTCTGATACCAATTGAAAGTGCCCCTTAGATTAGGGGGGGTCCCCTTCTAGGGGGAGCATAACCCTAAAGCATATGGCGCATAAAATTTTCTTCTTGCGGAACTAGGGTTATAGGATCGATATGCATGCTAAAAGATCAACTTGATAATAAGAAAACAATCATACCATCGCCATGGGAAGATGTTTCCTTGGAAGCAAAGATCAAAGTAGATCTTCTCCTTGTCGTCACACACAAGATGATGTCGCTATCTCTCTTGGTGCTCCTTGTGCTAGCAAGGTTCCAAGAGGTCCTTGTCGAGTGAAGGGAAAATGAGATCTCTTTCTTCTTGGCCGAATCCTCCTCAACCTTCAAAGTGTCGCCACACTCACGAGAGAGACGAGAGGAATATGGGCGAGAGAAATCTGAGTGAGCGAAAATAGAGTATTTTCTATTTTGATGAGCGCACTCTCCAAATGGAGATCATGGTTACTAAAAATAGTAACCACTCCTCACCACAACGTTCACGCCAAGTGAACTTGTCGCCTACTCCTCTCCCTATGAACCAAGCGCTCATTTAGTGAGCCGGTTCACTTTGGTTCGGTTTAAGAACCAATCAAGCCAATGATCTAGTCTAGATCTTAAATAAACCCTAAGGTTCACGATCTAACCGTCGATCTCAACGATGCCCCTGATCTGACCGATCTGGCATGCATTCTCTCGATCGAAGCTTACCGATCTCAAGCCCTAATCAATCAAACATGATCAGACCAGATCTCACTCACAATCAGAGATTAAATCCCTTTAAACTGAACCCAAACAATTCAGTCCACACGATCTGACTTAAGTAAGCCATATCATCAAATTGTGCGACCCCAAGGGTTTCCTTTAAATGTCGGTAACGATAACTCGCGTTATCACGATCAGTGAGAGGTATCTAGCAACACATCACTATCTCCCGATATAAAGAAATGAGTCTTCCAAGACTACACCCAAACCACAGCACAAGTGTGAATCAAATCACAAGGCATGCATATTTCCTTTGCCACTGGATGTTCTTATTGGACAAGCCTGTCAAGCTTGTAATTCCAATATGATGAGCATGATTAGAACAGACGAACACTGTCACCTGGGTATGGCCATACACTCTCAATCATCTCATCCAGGGGGCCCCATTAGAACATCACACTCCTTAAACAAGGAGACGGCAATCCTTTGTCTATCACTAATGCTCTAACCTGACTCAAGCTCACCATCCAAGATAGTCTATAATCATTATGTTTCAAACGATATTGAACTATCTCAAAACAATGACAATCATCATTTAGAAAACACAAGTGATCTCAAGTCAGAGGAAATGTGCCACTTGTCATAATCAAGGAATATTCACATTGTGACAAACAATTGAACATCCTAGTAGGGTCTGTCCAGTACATCCCATGTACCCATGAGTCTACATCTTATTCCATGCTCGAAGCATCCTATAAGATTAGAACACATATTAGTCTTAACCATATCAAGGCTGTCTCATGTTCACCAAGATACATCGACTAAGGACATAATAGCTTGTCAGCCCAGCTGAACAGCTTTGAGACATTATTCAGAAGAACATATATTGCAGCAGACAATGTAGCTAACTGAATAACAACCATGCCTTTATAAACTTAAGAGTTTATTACATGATACAGATACATTCCCACAGGCCTCAAACATTAGCCTTAAGGGCATACCCCAACAATCGTCAGGGACATCGTATGGAGAGGATGATGGACACCGTAAGGCAGATGAAGGACTTGATGCATCACCTTCACTACGATGTGGAACATCTCAGCAACTATATGGAAGAGATGGGGAATTTCTTATATGATCATTTTGGATTCCAGGACTCGAGGAGAGGTGGAGACCATAGTCGGCACTAGAGAGAGCAGCCCTTTGATCCTATAGATGCAGCAGAGGAGGACACCAAGGAGATCTGATCTGATGATGATGAGTAGAGTTTTGTGAGTATCCCTTTCCTTATTTCTTTGCATTCTATTTTCTTTATCTCACTATTATTTCATGTGTTCATAGGAAGGATAACTCTACAAACTTGTGTGTCCGCCATTGCACTTCGCCCTATTTTGATGACTATTTCGATATGGTTGTATGATGATGATATTGATTTCTATTCATTCGATGCGGTCGTATTATCACATTTTGATATTGATGAATTATTCGATTGGGTTGTATTATGATATTTTTGATACTTGAGCACCTTGTGAAGGTGCATAATTGAATGCTTGATACTTGGTGATATTGTGATATTTTTTGATTGATGAGATTGATTTATGGCCTAGTCTATAATTTTGAATAATTTATTGTTGATGACTTGTTTAATTCAGTTGATGGTGAATGAACTCATGCTTGTGATTAGGACTAGATCTATCATGTCGAATTTATTTCTTTAATATCTATCTACTTTTGAAATTTTTCATTGATTGATGAATGAGATTTTAGGTGGATATATTGTTTGAAAAATTTGATTTGAAAGTGAAACTACTTGATAAATAAAATTAGCATATGAGTGTAATTTTGAATTGATGTCAATTGATTAGTCTAGTTGATGTTTAGTCTATTTGCTATTTGTTGGGAAGAAAGAATCCAAGATCCAAAAATAGTGAGTGACTCCCCAACTTGGCACTGTGTAAAATTGACAGTGGTACCGAAGATATGGGTTAAAGTCTGAAAAGAAAAAAAAATAGAGAGAAAGAAAAAGAAAAAGAATCCTCTACTTGGTATTGTGTAAAATTGACAGTGGTACCTAAGACAAGAGTTGAAGTCCCAAATAAAAAGTGTGTATCTATGTGGATACATGCCATCAAAAACACAAAAAAGTATAAAAAGAAAAATGAAGAAAAGGAAAATTTTGACTGGAAAAAGGCTTTGGATACCTTATTCCTTTAAACAAAGGTATGTTAGATTTGAACTGAAACTTAGGTGAATTCATGAGACTGAGATTCTAATATTTATACAAGTTGCAAAGTTTTATTTAACTAAGTTGTGGATATTGAGGATTGAATTCAGAAGATGATATGCCTATTTAAAATTTCATGAGAAAATCTTTTCCTATGATCAATTTTTGAGTTTTCCTTGAGGACAAGCAAAGTTTGAGCCTTAAGTGTTTGATGACACCGAAATTTATAGTAAATTTTGTGCCATTTCATATATCGTTTTTGTGTCAAAATCATGAACCTTTGCTTATTTTTATGCCTTTTTTTATCAAATACTGTGGAATCTACACTCTTTTTGGTTTTTGATGATTTACATGTAAAAAGGCACGATTTTTAGGCATTTTCAAGCAATTCCAGATGCATGAATGAATTTCCACCATGAAGAGGAGACAACTTGTCAAATTTCATGAAGATTGGACCAAATTACGGTAGGGCCGTAATCTATATTACGGTACCGTATTTTCACCGGCTACTGTAATATCAGAGCACTGCTGTAATTTGGGAATTTTTCATCTAGAAAGATTTTCAGAAATTACGGCACTACCGTAAAGATTTTCATAGGCCATAATTTGGAGCACTTTCTGACCAGAAATTTTGGCTGCAATTACGGCACTACTGTAACCGATTTTACGGTGCCGTAATTACCAGATAGTTTCGATTAGAGAACTTGACTGAAATTACGGCAGTGCCATAACGAAAAACACGGTCGTAATTCTAACTCTGGACGCGATTTTCTCGGTCAACCTTGAAGTCCAATTTTTGCACGATCGATTGCGGACGATCCAACCCATAAAATTCAAAGTTGTAAGAAGCAAAAGGAGAGCTTTTCAAGAGGAGAAGATATAGACACCAATAGCCCTAATTTTCATCAACTGTCGGGAGGGAAATCGAGTTTCACGCCGCCGCCTTAGCTTTCACCACCAGGAAGCATACAACGCATCTCCGGCTGTGAAATTTAAGGGGAAGCTTCGTCTAGAAGAGGAGACAATACCCCAAAAGTTTCGAAGTGAAAGGATCTTGATCGGAGGAGAAATCAGCAAAAGCTCACCGCCGGCACTGTTCACGCGTGGAAATTACGGCTGTAATTTCCATTATAGCCGTGTGGTTATTTGTTTTTCTCCTCTTTCTTGATATCCTACACTTTAATACTATGGATTATTGTAATCTTTCATCCATGCTAGCTTAAACCTTTTATGGGACATGGGGGTGTAATTCCCTTTGATTTCTTAATGACTAGATAAATTTTTCATTAGTTCGTCATGTATAATTTTAGCATGATAATTCTACTTATGTGATAATTGCTCTTTCATTCTCCATAGATTCATGTTGTTAATTATGTTTTAGGGTTTTCGCAATAGACTGAAAGGTGACTTGCTTGAGAACTTGGAACCCTAGAATTGAATGTTAAGAACTTACTGTAAGAAATTAGGTTAGTTCTTATTTCTTGATTTTAAAAGAATAATTGCCATGGTAATAATATGAATCTAGGATTGAGTTAATTTATCAAACGTGGAGATCTTGTGCGAAAGTGAGGATCAGAACGTTGGAAAACCATAAGTAGAACTTGTGTTGAGACTTGGATGCACAAAAGTGATCATTGAGATTCCACTTGAGATAATCAACTTAGAATTCGGATGCATGAAAGTGATCCTTGTGTTCTTTGATTAATGATTTACTTATTTTTAGCTTGGGATAGATCTTGCGCGAAAGCGAAGATCGGCCCCTGCATGATTGTCTGCATGAAAGTGAGACGATCCCTTTATGAGGTAAATTATGTATTTATCATGATAAAATTAAACCGATGAATTACTATTCATATCTAGTCATAGAAATTAAAGTGAATGAAACCCTAGTCCCAGATTTTCTCTTTGATATTTTCGTTAGCTTTCATTAGATCACTTGCATAGTTTCGATTGCCTAGATAGTAAGAACTCAATTATTCAGTACTTGACAACGAGGTCTCTGTGGTTTGAGCAAGATGCACTAGACCAACCTACCGTGAAACTACAACTAGGTGTTACGAGTTAAAGATTCATAAGTGACAGAAGATGCTTTGGTCCTTAGACTTGAAGTCATCGGTACTTACATAATATAAGTGACGTATTTTGATACAACCTAATGTTTCTACGTAACTGGGGAGTCATAATAGTTATTATTGGGTATATCATAAGTCATGTGTGCAGTACGAGTGACCAATAGAGGATTTGCCCTTCCCTGAACAAGGAGTTTAATAATCTAGGGTGTCCTCTATGGGTGTTTGACTTAGAGTATATGACCATGTTGGTGTATATGCCCTAGGACCTAGCTTTGGTCAACTTATGTACTACTTGACATTGATATTTATATATCATTCTGGCATTGTAGTTATCATTATCTGTTTACACCTGCGATTGTGTACTTACATGATAATGTCCCTGGAGACAGATTGGATCTGTGCTCAAATAATCATCCCCAGTCAATGTACCTTAGTAGATATGGGACAACTATGGTACTTGTAAAACTGGTATGTGGGCTGGTTAGGCACGGGGTGCTAACGCAGACACATGGGTATATTTGTTGGAACCCCTTTCTAGAGGGGGGCGAAACCCAGCATGGCGCATATTCAGTTTTTCAAGCAGCGGATAGGGTCTCTAAGAATCGCATGCACCTTATATAATCAACTTAAAGAAAACCCGAATGCATAAGAGGTGATTCGATCCATACCATTGCCATTTCTAGATGGCGGCTTGGAAGCAAAGATCAAACGAGATCTTCTCCTTGTCGTCACACACAAGATGATGTCGCTATCTCTCTTGGTGCTCCTTGTGCTAGCAAGGTTCCAAGAGGTCCTTTGACGAGTGAAGGGAAAATGAGATGTCAATCTTTCTTGGCCGAATCCTCCTCAAGCGTCAAGCGTCGCCACACTCACACAATAATCTCGAGAGGAATATGGGCGAGAGGAAAAAGTAAGTTGAGGTGGCGAAAATAGAGAATACTCTATTCGGACGAGAGCACCCACCAAGTGGAGATCATGGTTACTAAAAATAGTAACCACTCCTCACCCCAACGTTCACGCCAAGTGAACTTGTCGCCAACTCCTCTCCCCTTGAACCATGCGCTCATCAAGTGAGCCGGTTCAATTTGGTTCGGTTTAAGAACCAATCAAGCCAATGATCTAGTCTAGATCTTAAATAAACCCTAAGGTTCCCGATCTAACCGTCGATCTCCTCGATGCCCCTGATCTGACCGATCTGGCATCTATTCTCTCGATCGAAGCTTACCGATCTTAAGCCCTAATCAATCAAACATGATCAGACCAGATCTCACTTACAATCAGAGACTAATTCCCTTTAAACTGAACCCAAACAATTCAGTCCACACGATCTGACTTAAGTAAGCCATATCATCAAATTGTGCGACCCTAAGGGTTTCCTTTAAATGTCGGTAACGATAATTCTCATTATCACGATCAGTGAGGGGTATCTAGCAACACATCACTATCTCCCGATATAAAGAAATGAGTCTTCCAAGACTACACCCAAAAACAGCACAAGTGTGAATCAAATCACAAAGCATACATATTTCCTTTGCCACTGGATGTTCTTATTGGACAAGCCTGTCAAGCTCGTAACTCCAATATGATGAGCATGATTAGAACAGATGAACACTGTCACCTGGGTATGGCCATACACTTTCTCAATCATCTCATCCAGGGGGGCCCTTTAGAACATCACACTCCTTAAACAAGGAGACGGCAATCCTATGTCTATCACTAGTGCTCTAACCTGACTCAAGCTCACCATCCAAGATAGTCTATAATCATTATGTTTCAAATGATATTGAACTACCTCAAAACAATGACAATCATCATTTAGAAAACACAAGTGATCTCAAGTCAGAGGAAATGTGCCACTTGTCTTAATCAAGGAATATTCACATTGTGACAAACAATTGAACATCCTAGTAGGGTCTGTCCAGTACATCCAATGTACCCATGAGTCTACATCTTATTCCATGCTCGAAGCATCCTATAAGATTAGAACACATATTAGTCTCAATCATATCAAGGCTGTCTCATGTTCACCAAGATATATCGACTAAGGACATAATAGCATGTCAGCCGAGCTGAACAGCTTTGAGACATTATTCAGAAGAACATATATTGCAGCAGACAATGTAGCTAACTGAATAACAACCATGCCTTTATAAACATAACAGTTTATTACATGATACAAATACATTCCCATAGGCCTCAAACATTAGCCTTAAGGGCATACCCCAACAATCTCCCACTTGCACTTAATCTAATGGTTGAGAAATCTCAAACCCATATTATTACAGTGCTTCTCATGCTTCTGCTGCGCCAGAGGCTTGGTAAGCGGGTCTGCCAGATTGTCATCTGTATGAACCTTGCAGATTTTGATCTCGCCACGATCTATGATCTCCCTGATCAAGTGAAACCGTCTCAGTATGTGCTTGGACTTCTGGTGCGACCGTGGTTCCTTTGCTTGTGCGATTGCTCCAGTGTTATCACAGAAGATAACCAAAGGATCGACACTCGAAGGAACAACACCAAGTTCTCTCACGAACTTACGAATCCAGACTGCCTCCTTGGATACTTCCGAGGCTGCAACATACTCGGCTTCTGTTGTGGAATCAGCAACAGTTGACTGTTTGAAACTCTTCCACACCACTGCACCTCCATTCAAGCTAAAAACATAGCCTGATTGCGATCGGAAATCATCCTGGTCCGACTGGAATGAAGCGTCAGTATATCCTTCAATACCGAGTTCTTCCTGACCACCATATATCAAGAACATATCTTTGGTCCTCCGCAGATATTTTAAAATGTTCTTGACTGCAATCCAGTGCGCCATACCTGGATTACTTTGGAAACGACTGGTTACGCTTAACCCGTAAGCGACGTCTGGGCGAGTACACAACATCGCATACATAATGGAACCAATAGCCGAAGCATAAGGCGTATTGTCCATTTCATCTTTCTCAGTCTGTGTTTGTGGACACTGACTCTTCGAAAGACTCAGACCATGTCTGACTGGAAGATATCCACGTTTAGAATTCTCTAAATGAAATCTCTCCAGGACCTTATCGATGTAAGTACTCTGGCACAGCCCGAGAAGCCTCTTAGATCTATCCCTGTAGATCTTCACACCTAACACATAGGCTGCTTCTCCTAGATCTTTCATCTGGAAACACTTCCTCAGCCATGCTTTAACAGCATGCATTTCAGGAATGTCATTTCCAATGATCAAGATGTCATCGACGTAGAGGACTAGGAAAGTAATCACGCTCCCACTAAACCTCTTATATACACACGGGTCATCCTCGTTCTTGATGAAACCAAATTCAGTGACTGATTCATCAAAACGAATATTCCAGCTTCTAGATGCTTGCTTAAGTCCATAAATGGACTTCTTTAACTTGCATATCTTATGACGATCTGATGGATTAGTGAAACCCTCAGGTTGTGTCATATACACATCCTCATCCAGATTTCCATTAAGGAAAGCTGTTTTCACATCCATCTGCCAAATCTCATAATCATAATATGCAGCTATCGCGAAAAGAATCCGAATAGACTTAAACATGGCTACAGGTGAGAAAGTTTCATCATAATCTATCCCATAGATTTGTTTGAAACCTTTCGCAACTAGCCTGCCTTTATAGGTAACCACGTTACCATCCATGTCAATCTTCTTCTTGAAGATCCATTTACAGCCTATAGGGATAACTCCCGAAGGCGGATCAACCAAATCCCAGACTTGGTTATCTGACATGGAGTCCATCTCGGCGCGCATAGCCTCAAGCCATCTCGCTGACTCCGGTCCACTGACCGCATCCGCATAAGTGAGGGGTTCATCATTGTCAATGATGTAGACTCCGTCATAGCGCTCAGGCTGTCGACGGATCCTACCCGATCTTCGCGGTTCCCGTGATATTTGAGCCTCAGGTTGTTCAATAACCTGTTCTACCGGCTCAGGCTCATCCAACTGTGCTTGATCACTTTGTCCTTCCTCTGGATTCTCATCCAGTTTTATTTCTCTCCCACTGGCCTCTTGCAGAAGAAACTCCTTCTCAAGAAATATGGCCGTCCGAGCAACAAAAACCTTGTTCTCTTTGGGATCGTAGAAATAATAACCCTTAGTTTCCTTAGGGTAACCGACAAAGATACATTTGTCAGATCTGCTCTCTAGTTTCCCAGAGGCGAGCTTTTTGACATAAGCCTCGCAGCCCCAGATCCTGATAAATGTCAAGCTTGGCTGTTTCCCATACCATAACTCATATGGAGTTTTAGAAACTGCTTTGGATGGCACTCGGTTTAGTACCTTTGCAGCTGTTTCCAGCGCAAAACCCCAAAGGAGTATGGAAGAGTAGCCTGACTCATCATAGAACGAACCATATCAAGTAGCGTTCTATTTCTCCTCTCGGACACACCATTCCATTGCGGTGTTCCTGGCGGAGTGAGCCGTGAGATAATCCCACACTCCTTTAGATAGTCAGTAAACGTATGACTTAGGTATTCACCACCTCGATCTGAGCGAAGTGCCTTGATATTTCGGCCTAGCTGATTTTGTACTTCATTCTTGAACTCTTTGAACTTGTCAAAAGATTCACTTTTATGTCTCATCAGATAGACATACCCGTATCTACTGAAATCATCAGTAAAGATAATGAAGTACTGATAGCCACCTCTGGCATGTTTACTAAATGGCCCACACACATCACTGTGTATAAGGTCAAGTAAACCTGAAGCCCTTTGACCTTTGTGAGGAAAAGGTGACTTCGTCATTTTACCCATCAAACAAGCTTTGCATGTATCAATCTCCTTATAGGAGAATGATCCCAGCAGTCCATGATCATGCAACCGCTTAATGCGTTTCTCGTTTATATGGCCTAAACGACTATGCCACAGCAAGGTGCTGTCATCAGCATACTTGGCTTTCTTAATATCAACATTTTGTATAGAACTTTCCATGTCCAACATGAATAACCCATTGTTAATTGAACCAGTTGCATAAACAATATTATCATAAGACAAAATACACTTTGAAATATTGCATTCAAAGGAAAACCCCTTCCTGACAAGAGCAGGAATGGAGATAATATTTTTAGTTATACTGGGAACAAAATAACAATTGTCTAGTTCCAATACAATGCCAGATGGTAAAGGAATGAAGTAGTCTCCTACAGCAACAGCAGCAACCCGTGCCCCGTTTCCAACTCGTAGGTCCACCTCATGCTGTCCCACCTGCCTTCTTCTCTTGAGTTCCTGTACATTTGAACAAATGTGAACTCCACATGCAGTGTCCAACACCCATGATATAGAAGAAGAAAACATGACCTCAGTCACGAATATACCTGAGCCAGAAGCGATGCTTCCCCTCTTATCTCCTTGGAGCGCTTTACAGTCCTTTTTCCAGTGACCCAGCTGGCCACAGTGGAAACACCTGTATTCCTTGGACCGCTTCACCTTCTGCTTCAGAGCCTTGCTGTAATTCTTGACCGGGGCCTTGCCCTTCTTCCCCTTCTTCTTGTTCCTTGAAGGAACCATCAAGACAGAGGTCGAAGGCTTACCCTTCAGAGTCTCCTCAGTGGTCAAGAGCATATTCAGCAGCTCTGCCGGAGTACAATCGATTTTGTTCATATTAAAATTAATAATGAACGCGTCGAATGATGGCGGGAGAGACTGCAGAATAATGTCCACAGCAAGCTCCTGGTTGATGGTGTGCCCCAGTTTCTCCAGAGCCTCCTTGTGCCCAATCATCTTGAGCACGTGCGCTCCCACTGGGCTCCCTTCAGCCAGTTTGCTCTGAAAGAAGAGCTTAGTCAAATTATAGCGTTCAGTCCTCGCCTGTGCAGCATACAACATCTTGAGGTTTGCTATAATCTGTATAGCTGACATATCCTCATGCTGACGCTGCAGCGGTGGCGTCATAGACGCTAGCATCAGGCAAGCGACATCAATGCTATCATTGACGTGCTTTTCATAGGCTTCCCGAACCGCCCTTGCGGCGTTCGGAGCGGGCTGCGGCGGTATCGCCGTCTCGAGGACATACAGTTTCCTCTCTGCCTTAAGAATGATCTTAAGGTGTCCAAACCAGTCAGAGAAGTTCGGCCCAGCAAACTTCTCCCTTTCCAGTAGGGATCGCACATTGAAGTTCATGGTGTTCGTTGCTGCAGGTATCTACAACAATGCAAGAACAGCAAGGTCAGTATCAATGTATAAGAATCAATCAGGACTTAAGAAAGATTCTTTTTCTCACTATTTTATCAGGCGTGAAAAATCCAGCAAAACAGCCCGAAAGAGTAGAACTCTTTTAGTGAGATGGGATCCAGATTTCATTCTTGGTCTCCGCGTCCCGCTCAGGCGAGATAAGATGCACAGAGAGTACAAGCACTAGTTTCTGGTAGGCAGTCCCTGCCGATCGCCAACCCGTGCGATTCCCCTTCATCTGGGCAATCCAGCAGACTGTGCCAACTGAGTTGGTACAACACAATCTCTGACCCCACAGATGGCTGCCTCCATGTGCTACCATATGCGCCACATATGTAGCCTACATGGTCAAGCTGACCCGACCTACTCCCTGGACCACCACGTGCTATGCTGAGCAACGAGAAGGGATAAATCCCTACTCTGTAACACGCAGGTGTAATCCCGCACTGTCTGAAGATAGATGGACGTGCCCACTGAGTGGGTACAACACGGCTCCAACGATAATCAGAACAGTGAGGTTTCGCGTCAGAAGGCTTACGAGCTTGATATTTTAGCGTTGGATTTTAACGGTCTTTTATCTTCTTCACTATCATGCAATTCCTATGGTGATAGCAGAAGATAAACTTAAACATGCAATTCTAATATTATACAATAAAAGAAAGCATGTATCTTATGTGGTAAAAGCCCATAGCCCTAGAAGACCTTAACCTAACTTAAGTCTTCATTTGCTCTTCATGGGTCTTTTGCTGCTCATCTGGCCCAAACCTGGGCCCAAGCGCCATCTGCAGCACAGGTGCGCCCACCAGGAATATGCGCCAGGTCCTAGGGTCGAACCCTAGACCTCCCACCTGGTCCAGCCACTTGCTGCATGCGCCTCTGCCAAGTGTGCACTGTGCTCTTGTCAAATTAAATTACAAATTTAACTATCTAGACAAGAGTGACACGCAGGTCACTTACATTTTATAAATTAAAACAATGTGATGCGCAGATCACAATAATTAATTTACAATTTTTAAAACCAGGCACGCAGGCCCCAGCACAGCACAGATTTAACATGGGCAGCCCACATAAGACTAAATAGACAAACACATGCATCCAATCAGCAATCAAGTGATCCATCATAAAAATTAAAATTTTCGAAAACCCCTTGGGATCAATTTTAATTTTTCCTTATTTGCCCTACAACCTTACAACGATCCATTACTAGGGATCCACTCATCCAACCTAGTCAGATCCACTGCCCTTGCATGCACCAAGTCCTAACTGACTTGAGTCGACCATAAGGTCAACCATGCATGCGTCAGGGCTGAACGACCACACTGAGGTCTGGCAAGCGGGCGTGACCCCGGGCCTAACTCAGGTGCGTTCATTAATCGTCTCAATCAGACTTCGCTACACACCTGTCTGCAGTCGACCTATAGCCACCATAGGCTTGCGCCAAGGTGCTATCTGGTCGACCCATTCAGGTTGTCAGATAGTCTGATCAGACTGTTGGATCTAAACTAGGGGTGACTTCAACCCTAATAACCCGTTTAAGGGTTTATAGTAGAGCCTTAGATCTAGAGTGAGTCGCGCATGTTAATTAGGGTTTTTAAGAAAAACACTAAGCATGCGCCAAGAACAACATGCGCCAATGATAACATACTTCAAGTTTCGCATGTACAAAAACTTAAAGAAAAAATGCATGTTAACTAGATCTAAGCTTGTACACGCAAACATGGATCACATAAGCTTAAGCAATCATACAAAGATGCATAGAAAACCCCTCTGATACCAGTTGTTGGAACCCCTTTCTAGAGGGGGGCGAAACCCAGCATGGCGCATATTCAGTTTTTCAAGCAGCGGATAGGGTCTCTAAGAATCGCATGCACCTTATATAATCAACTTAAAGAAAACCCGAATGCATAAGAGGTGATTCGATCCATACCATTGCCATTTCTAGATGGCGGCTTGGAAGCAAAGATCAAACGAGATCTTCTCCTTGTCGTCACACACAAGATGATGTCGCTATCTCTCTTGGTGCTCCTTGTGCTAGCAAGGTTCCAAGAGGTCCTTTGACGAGTGAAGGGAAAATGAGATGTCAATCTTTCTTGGCCGAATCCTCCTCAAGCGTCAAGCGTTGCCACACTCACACAATAATCTCGAGAGGAATATGGGCGAGAGGAAAAAGTAAGTTGAGGTGGCGAAAATAGAGAATACTCTATTCGGACGAGAGCACCCACCAAGTGGAGATCATGGTTACTAAAAATAGTAACCACTCCTCACCCCAACGTTCACGCCAAGTGAACTTGTCGCCAACTCCTCTCCCCATGAACCATGCGCTCATCAAGTGAGCCGGTTCAATTTGGTTCGGTTTAAGAACCAATCAAGCCAATGATCTAGTCTAGATCTTAAATAAACCCTAAGGTTCCCGATCTAACCGTCGATCTCCTCGATGCCCCTGATCTGACCGATCTGGCATCTATTCTCTCGATCGAAGCTTACCGATCTTAAGCCCTAATCAATCAAACATGATCAGACCAGATCTCACTTACAATCAGAGACTAATTCCCTTTAAACTGAACCCAAACAATTCAGTCCACACGATCTGACTTAAGTAAGCCATATCATCAAATTGTGCGACCCTAAGGGTTTCCTTTAAATGTCGGTAACGATAATTCTCATTATCACGATCAGTGAGGGGTATCTAGCAACACATCACTATCTCCCGATATAAAGAAATGAGTCTTCCAAGACTACACCCAAAAACAGCACAAGTGTGAATCAAATCACAAAGCATACATATTTCCTTTGCCACTGGATGTTCTTATTGGACAAGCCTGTCAAGCTCGTAACTCCAATATGATGAGCATGATTAGAACAGATGAACACTGTCACCTGGGTATGGCCATACACTTTCTCAATCATCTCATCCAGGGGGGCCCTTTAGAACATCACACTCCTTAAACAAGGAGACGGCAATCCTATGTCTATCACTAGTGCTCTAACCTGACTCAAGCTCACCATCCAAGATAGTCTATAATCATTATGTTTCAAATGATATTGAACTACCTCAAAACAATGACAATCATCATTTAGAAAACACAAGTGATCTCAAGTCAGAGGAAATGTGCCACTTGTCTTAATCAAGGAATATTCACATTGTGACAAACAATTGAACATCCTAGTAGGGTCTGTCCAGTACATCCAATGTACCCATGAGTCTACATCTTATTCCATGCTCGAAGCATCCTATAAGATTAGAACACATATTAGTCTCAATCATATCAAGGCTGTCTCATGTTCACCAAGATATATCGACTAAGGACATAATAGCATGTCAGCCGAGCTGAACAGCTTTGAGACATTATTCAGAAGAACATATATTGCAGCAGACAATGTAGCTAACTGAATAACAACCATGCCTTTATAAACATAATAGTTTATTACATGATACAAATACATTCCCATAGGCCTCAAACATTAGCCTTAAGGGCATACCCCAACAATATTATGGGAGGATATACTGGATAGACCCGCTATGAGGCTATGACTTGGTGTCATGAGTTATCCTCATAAGTGACAGGAGATGCATTGATCCCTTGACTTGAGGTCATTGATCATTCTATATGGTTAGAGACTTGCTTTGATGCAACCTAACACCTTGCCGTAGTTGGAAGGTCATAAAGGTTGTCATTGAGCGTGTCACGACCCATATGAGAAGGTCAATGGACAGACATAGGATTTGCCCCTTCCTTTGGGAAGCTTGATATCCATGGAGCTCCTCTATGGTTCTATGACTGAAAGTGTATGGCCATACCCAGGTAAGAACCTGATTTAGTCATAGCCATGTGATTGGGTGAAAACAAGTGGTGACACACTTGTCCAATCGGATATCAGTTCGGCAAAGAGACTGTAATGCATCTGTACCTAGTTGCGATGATGGGGATGTCGATGTCGATATCCATTCCAATGACCTGGGTAGCAGCGATGCACTGCTAGGTGACACTCACTGCTTGTGGTGACCTTTGGTCAGCACTGCCAGCGTCAGAGGAACCTACAGGGTCGCACACCTTGATACTTGAGTTCTCGTATTGATCGGGAAGCCTTATGATCGAGTTATTGGATAACTCGGATCTTATTGGGAGATTTCATCAGCGCCAATGGGCCTGATGAGATGGAAGAATATTATTGGAGCCAAACTTCATTTTTGGCAGGTTGACCCGTATTTGACCATGGTTGGTCACATTTGAATTAGGGTTGCATTGGATTGGATCCAAGTGCTTAATCAACCCATGTAATGGAGTTTGGGCTAGCTCATTATCCAATGAGACCCAATAACAAGTTCTCATGAAGAGATGAGAGGTTAAAAGGGTATAATGGGGAGAGACCCAACCCCATTGGCGCCTAAGGGGCATAATGGGGTTAGGGTGGCAAAATTGCTTCATTAAGGAAGCAATTGGCGCCTAGCCCTCTTCCATTGATGGAATGCATGCCTTTAAGGCATTGCTTGGGGCGCAAGGCAAGGCCTTGGTGCACAAGGAAGGCGTGGAGCTTAATGAGGAAAGGTTGAATGAAAATTAAGGAAATGTCTTGGAGACTTTCCTTATCTCAAACCTCTTCATCCTAGCCCTACACTTGTCTTGATCCTAGCCCATACCCTAACCGCCTCTTGCCCTATAAATCAGATCCTAATCGCCCCCTCATAATGATGATCGACTCTTGAAGGCGTGAATACAAGAGGAGGGGCGAAACCAAAGGTTTGAAGGGCGACAACTTCAAGAAGTGGCGCATCTTCTTCTTCCATCAAACCCTAGCCGCAAGCTTCATCCTTTCTTCCTCCTTTGGCGCAAGAGACTTGAAGGCTTGGAGGCATTCTCCTTATTCCTCTCTTCTTCATCAATTGGCGCTTCTACCTTGGAGGTGGCGCAAGTACTGAAGAGGGAGCACAAGGCTTGGATCTTCTTCCCGAGGCTAGCACCGGGCGAGGAAGAAGAGAACTCAAGAGATCCGTGTGTGTGAGACTGCAGAGGGCGGACACTTGGACGCCTACATCTGCATCGCTCTCTTCTTTGCTCTAAGGTATTTCTTAACTCATCGTGTCGACTCCCTTGCTTGCTATCTTCACTGGGTTTTTGGGACCGGCCTGTTTCGGGGACATTCTTCCGCTGTGCAAATATGTATGTCCATGACTCTGAAAAATTGTAAAATGTCCCCGGGGTTTCCCAATAGTGGTATCAGAGCGACTTGCAAGCCTCGAACGATGTTTTATGCTTTTCTTTCATGCTCACATGCCATGTCTCTATTTTCGTAAATAGCATGATGCATGGCAATCAATTTTTCTAAAAGTAGAAAAATTAGGGTTTCTTGTTTCTATCATCCTCTCAATCTCTTTTGGATTTTTGGACTATTTTTCTTGTTTGATTTAAAGATCAAAGGCGCACGTAATTTTGTCAAGTAGGATGGGCATTGTGTCTCCGGACTGGCCAGGTCTCTTGATATGACAAAATTGCCAGCCGAAAGGATCTCTGAAATCATCTTGAAAAATAAATCGCAATTAACCAAAAGATTTGTGAGAAGAAGATGAGAAGAAGAGACTAGTTTTATGAAAAAGTAAAATTTCTGATTTTATGTTTTTCATGAGCATGTAGAATTGCATGAGTAAATACCTGTTGGGTCCCCTTCTAGGGGGAGCGCAAGCGGATAAAACCCCTTTCAAGAGGGGGGCCGAAAACCCTAAGAGTGGGTGGCGCATATTTCATTCAATCCATGAAGATGCTAGGGTTTCAACTAATCGCATGTTACATGTTCTCATGATCAACTTCGAACGATTGAATGGATAAGAGAGAATTCATACCATTGCCATGAGGATTGGACTCGGCTTGGAAGCTAGAGAACGATAGGGTTCTCCTCCAAAGTGTGCCACACACAAGAAGAAATTGGCCTACACCTTGTCGTCCTTGTGCTAGCAAGGCTTCAAGGTTCCTTTTCGTATGGAAGGGAAGGGAAAATCTTGCTTGGCGAGACTCCTTTCTCTTGTTTTCGTCAAGTCCTTTTCTTCACCGAATTGGAGAAGCCTTCACAAGAGAGTTCGACAAGTGAGTAACCTCCCACACTAATGTGGAGGCGTTACACACAATCCACTTGAAACCGAATTCCAAAGATGGAAAGTATTGAAGGCTTAAGCGTTCACCCAAAGTGAACCAAGCCCTTAACTCACCTCCCATGAACCATGCGCTCATCCATGAGCCGGTTCAATGTCGGTTTGGTCCAAGACCAATTAACCCAAGCCATATGGTCTAGATCACAATAAACCCTAAAGGTTCAAGATCCAACCGTTCATTTCTTGATGCTCCTGATCTCACCGATCTAGCATCATCTCTCTCGATCGAAGCTTACCGATCTCAAGCCCTAATCAATCAAACATGATCAGACCAGATCTCACTTACAATCAGAGATTAAATCCCTTTAAACTGAACCCAAACAATTCAGTCCACACGATCTGACTCAAGTAAGCCATATCATCAAATTGTGCGACCCTGAGGGTTTCCTTTAAATGTCGGTAACGATAACTCACGTTATCACGATCAGTGAGGGGTATCTAGCAACACATCACTGTCTCCCGATATAAAGGAAAGAGTCTTCCAAGACTACTCCCAAATCACAGCACAAGTGTGAATCTTCTTCACAAGGCATACATGTGTCCTTTGCCACTGGATGTTCTTATTGGACAAGCCTGTCAAGCTTGAAACTCCAATATGATGAGCATGATTAGATCAGATGAACATAGTCACCTGGGTATGGCCATACACTATCTCAATCATCTCATCTAGGGGGGCCCTTTAGAACATCACACTCCTTAAACAAGGAGACGGCAATCCTATATCTATCACTAGTGTCCTAACCTGACTCATGATCATTATCCAAGATAGTCTATAATCATTATATTTCAAATGATATTGAAATACCTCAAAATAATGACATTCATCATTTAGAAACACAAGTGATCTCAAGTCAAAGGACATGTGCCACTTGGTGCTTACAAGGAATATTCACATTGTGATAACCAACTGAATATCCTAGTAGGGTCTGTCCAGTACATCCAATGTACCCATGAGTCTACATCTTATTCCATGCTCGAAGCATCCTATAAGATTAGAACACATATTAGTCTCAATCATATCAAGGCTGTCTCAAGTTCACCAAGATATCTCGACTAAGGACATATGCATGTCAGCCTAGCTGAACAGCTTTGAGACATTATTCAGTAGTACACTTATTACAGCAGACAAGGTAACAACCTGAATAATAACCATGCCTTTATAAACTCAAGAGTTTATTACATGATACTTATACAATCCCAAGGCCTCAAACATTAGCCTTAAGGGCATACCCCAACAATCTCCCACTTGCACTTAATCTAATGGTTGAGAAACCTCAAACCCATATTATTACAGTGCTTCTCATGCTTCTGCTGCGCCAGAGACTTGGTAAGCGGGTCAGCCAGATTGTCGTCTGTATGAACTTTGCAGATTTTGATCTCGCCTCGATCAATGATCTCCCGGATCAAGTGAAACCGTCTCTGTATGTGCTTGGATTTCTGGTGCGACCGTGGTTCCTTTGCTTGTGCGATTGCTCCAGTGTTATCACAGAAGATAACCAAAGGATCTGCACTCGAAGGAACGACACCAAGTTCTCTCACGAACTTACGAATCCACACTGCCTCCTTGGATGCTTCCGAGGCTGCAACATACTCGGCTTCTGTTGTGGAATCAGCAACAGTTGACTGTTTGAAACTCTTCCACACCACTGCTCCACCATTCAAGCTAAAAACATAGCCTGATTGCGATCGGAAATCATCCTAGTCCGACTGGAACGAAGCGTCAGTATATCCCTCTATACTGAGTTCTTCCTGACCACCATATATCAAGAACATATCTTTGGTCCTCCGCAGATATTTTATAATGTTCTTGACTGCAATCCAGTGCGCCAAACCTGGATTACTTTGGAATCGACTGGTTACGCTTAACCCGTAAGCGACGTCTGGGCGAGTACACAACATCGCATACATAATGGACCCAATAGCCGAAGCATAAGGCGTATTGTCCATTTCATCTTTCTCAGTCTGTGTTTGTGGACACTGACTCTTCGAAAGATTCAGACCATGTCTGACTGGAAGATATCCACGTTTAGAATTCTCTAAATGGAATCTCTCCAGGACTTTATCGATGTAAGTACTCTGGCACAGCCCGAGAAGCCTCTTAGATCTATCCCTATAGATCTTCACACCTAATACATAGGCTGCTTCTCCTAGATCTTTCATTTGGAAACATTTTCTTAACCATGCTTTAACAGCATGCAGTTCAGGAATATCATTTCCAATGATCAAGATATCATCGACGTAGAGGATTAGGAATGTAATCACGCTCCCACTAAACCTCTTATATACACACGGGTCGTCCTCGTTCTTGATGAAACCAAACTCAGAGATTGATTCATCAAAACGAATATTCCAGCTTCTTGATGCTTGTTTAAGTCCATAAATGGACTTCTTTAACTTGCATATTTTATGACGATCGGCTGGATTAGTGAAACCTTCAGGTTGTGTCATATACACATCCTCATCAAGATTTCCATTAAGGAAAGCTGTCTTCACATCCATCTGCCAGATCTCATAATCGTAATATGCAGCTATCGCGAAAAGAATCCGAATAGACTTGAACATGGCTACAGGAGAGAAAGTTTCATTATAATCTATCCCGTAGATTTGTTTGAAACCTTTCGCTACTAGCCTGCCTTTATAGGTAACCACGTTACCATCCATGTCAATCTTCTTCTTGAAGATCCATTTACAGCCTATAGGGATTACTCCCGAAGGCGGATCAACCAAATCCCAGACTTGGTTATCTGACATGGAGTCCATTTCGGCTCGCATAGCTTCAAGCCATCTAGCTGACTCCGGTCCACTGACTGCATCCGCATAGGTGAGGGGTTCATCATTATCAATGATGTAGACTCCGTCATAGCGCTCAGGCTGTCGACGGATCCTTCCCGATCTTGGCGGTTCCCGTGATATCTGAGCCTCAGGTTGTTCAATAACCTGATCTACCGGCTCAGGCTCATCCAACTGTGCTTGACTACTTTGTCCTTCATCTGGATTCTCATCCAGTTTTATTTCTCTCCCACTGGCCTCTTGCAGAAGAAATTCCTTCTCAAGAAATATGGCAGTCCGAGCAACAAATACCTTGTTCTCCTTGGGATCGTAGAAATAATAACCCTTAGTTTCCTTAGGGCAACCGACAAAGATGCATTTCTCAGATCTGCTCTCCAGTTTCCTAGAGGCGAGCTTTTTGACATAAGCCTCGCAACCCCAGATCCTGATAAATGTCAAGCCAGGCTGTTTCCCATACCATAACTCATATGGCGTCTTAGAAACTGCCTTGGATGGCACTCGGTTTAGTACCTTTGCAGCTGTTTCCAGTGCAAAACCCCAAAAGGAGTATGGAAGAGTAGCCTGACTCATCATAGAACGAACCATATCAAGTAACGTTCTATTTCTCCTCTCGGACACACCATTCCATTGCGGTGTTCCTGGCGGAGTGAGCTGTGAGATAATCCCACACTCTTTCAGATAGTCAGTAAACGCATGACTCAAGTATTCTCCACCTCGATCAGAACGAAGTGCCTTGATATTTCGGCCTAACTGATTTTGTACTTCATTTTTGAACTCTTTGAACTTGTCAAAAGATTCACTTTTATGTCTCATTAGATAGACATATCCATACCTACTGAAATCATCAGTAAAGGTAATGATGTACAGATA